>JAJOZX010002605.1:165000-212500 GCA_023014485.1 Bathynomus jamesi | reverse complement strand
AATGTTTTTCTTTCTTTTCAGATATTCTTAAGGTGCCAAAATTGAAGACAAGAGGTCAGTCGTCATGCCACTTGAGCCTGTTAGTCGGTACAGGCAAGGAGCTTCCCGTATCAGAACTACCAACAGTGCGAGACATGCTGAGACTAGGGTTACTCCTTCGTGAACAAAATACAAAGGATAGAAGGAATACACAGAGAAAGAGCTCATAAGGGACATGATTCCCCCTCTTCTGCATCAGTGGAAAAAAGCTAATGTGTTATTCAAACCACCTGTACTCAATCAGTATAGAACTATTCAGCTAAAATTAACAAAGCTGTGGCACAAAGCAGTTGAGACATTACTTGGTAAAGGAAAACTAGCAAAGAAAAATAAATTTCTGCACACACTTGATACTCTTCTTGACATTTTTAACTGCCATTGTCCCATAGAGTTGTGTTCTGAAGCCAATTGTTCTCCCTCATGCAGAAGAGAACCTCACCTCACATTGATTGTCGCTGTCCTCGTGAGAAGAAGATCCCTGTTTTGGAGCTGGCTTTCATAAAGGCGCAGAGAACAAAGGCAGGAGGCCAAGGAAGTATGCAGATTGGTTCGGCAGATTATTCAGAAACCAAAAAACAGATTGTTATTGCTAAGAAAAAAGAGAAAATCCGAGAGAGGGAAGAAAGGAAGAAAAAGAAGTGAAGAAGCCACCCAAAGAGATGAAGAGCTCAATCAAGAGGTTTCTCACTTCTTTGAAAGCTCTTCAGATGAACAGAAAGAAGCAACATCAGATGATAGCTCCAAAATGCCATCTGAACCTTCGCCGAAGAGAATGAAATACAACACTAAAGACATCTCAAACATTGCCCTTGCCAGTATTCGCCACCATACGGGGCTACGAGAGACTGCAGAGATTACCACTGCCGCTTGGATAGATGCAGGCCTCATCAACCGAGAGGATACATCCTTAGTAATAGATTATAATAAGATAAGAAGTGCACAAGAAAAAAATAATGAAGGAAATATCTGATCAGCATGAAAAAGATTTGAAGGAGGAAGGTCTCTCTTGCCTTTTGTTTGATGGAAGAAGAGATGACACAAAAGTTCTCCTAGAGGTAGAGGGAATGGACAGAAAGTTTCCCGGTCTCATCAAAGAAGAACACTACTCTGTGTGTTCCGAACCTGGTGGCCGCTATTTGTTTCACTTTGTTCCTGAAGCAGAAGTAGAAGGCAAGAAACATGCAGAGGCAATTGCTGATCAAATAATATGCTGGCTTCAAGAAAGAAGACTTGACAGTTCACTGCAGGCCGTTGGTGGAGACTCAACTGCGGTGAACACTGGATGGCAGGGCGGTGCTATGACGCATTTAGAGAAAAAACTTGGAAGAAGGCTTGTTTGGATTGTATGTGATTTGCACACAGGGGAACTACCTCTTCGTCGTCTCATCCAGGAACTTGATGGTCCTATAAAGAGCAACAACAAGTGGTCAGGCCCCCTTGGCAACATGCTAGATGAAGCAACGGAATTAGAAATAAATACAAAATTTCTAAAGGTCGAAGTAGGCCCTCCCCTTCCAGTGTTGTCTGAAGAAGTTATCAAAGACCTCAGCAGGGATCAATCTTACGCTTATCGTATTGTTCAAGCAATCAGATCAGGAGAGTTGCCTCAAAATCTGGCTCTCTTGGAGATTGGACCCGTAAGTCACAGTCGTTGGTTAACTACAGCGATTCGTTTCTGCAGGATTTGGGTTTCCAAACATGCACTGAAGGGCAAAATGCTACAGAATTTGATGTTGATTGTTGAATTTATTATTGGGTTTTATCTTCCTTACTGGTTCAATGTAAAACTTAATCCAATGTGGATGGAGGGGCCCAACCACATCTTGTTTCAATTACAGCTACTGAGAACCCAAAGGAAAGTAGTGGTGGACATCGTGTTACCTGTGGTGAGAAGGTCCGCTTGGTATGCTAGGCCAGAGGCAGTTTTGTAAGCAATACTCTGCAGCCAATGTACCAAAGAGCGAACTGAGGCTGTGGAAATCATTCTAAAGCTTAGAGGAACATCAGTAGATGATGACCAGCTGGGAGACTGGTCTGTTCAGACAAGGAAGTTACCTCTGATAAACGTCAATGCCACGAAATTGTCAGAATTAGCTAACTTGAGTTCGGAAGTTTTGGAGCCACCACTGACAACATGTATAACAAACAAAGATTTAACACAACTTAAAGAGGTCCCAATGCAAGTGCCAAAGTGGCGTTCTCACACTCAGAGTGTGGAGAGATGTGTGAAAATGGTCACAGAAGCAGCTAGTCAAGTTTACAGTCACGAGAGGCGAGAAGGCTACATCAAAGCGCAAGTAGCAAGCCGAATGCTGATGTCAAGGAACCGCAGCAAAAAGGACATGACTGCATTGGTTACTTTCAAATAAAGACTCTGAATGATATCTTATTGCCACTTTAAATGTTGATAGGATGTTGCGCACATTTGTTATTTTGTTACGAATTTACGGAAAAATTGAATTTTTGAATTAAAATTGATGTAGGTAGGAGTTCTTTTTTATTGTTTTTGAAACAAGGATATTATTTTGTATGCCAAATGATTACATTAAATTGCTACCAAATCACATGATTTTCAATTTAGTCATTTCACCCCCAAAATTGACACACACTACTATATAGTATCATAGAGAACTCCACTTTACTAGACCAAATCTGCGTGCAGTCTTCCCTTGACTGTATGTCAGGTATACGCTTATTACATGTTACGGACCATCTGCCCACACACACACAATACTAATTAACCATTTACAAACAGAGGAGAAAATAAAAATTGACTATAAACGCGACAACTACAGTATAATAATAAATTGAAATTTGTCAGAGAAGTATCAAGTTTTGACTGGTCAGGAATAACTGAAAGTAACTGTGACACAGAAACAAGATTTCAAACATTCTCAAACACACTAATAGATATACAAGAGCTGTTCAAAAAGTATCCGGACAGGGTGATTATTTTTAGAACAACGTCACGCTTGGAGTTGTGACTGTGCTAAACATGTCTTTGCATGTCGAGACAAGTTGAGTGATAGGGTTGTACTTCATTTTGTAGCGTCAGTCCACTGTGGTGAGCCGATAAAGTTAAACGTGTTTTGTTTCGCGGCGATTTCTTGCGATTTCGGAGAGTATCGACTGTGAAGGTGTTGTGCAACATGAATATGCTCCACAGAGACAAACAACAAGGAATTTTACATTGAAGTTTTGAGACGTCTACGTGAAAAATGTTTCGAACAGTTGCAGGATCGTTTGGCAAAGTGTGTGGCTTCAGAAGGAGCTTACTTTGAGGGAGATTAGAAGTACCATATTCTGTCTTTAATCGCATCAGTCCGGATACGTTTTGAACAAACCTCGTATTTAATGCTAATTTTCCGATTTTGAACCAATTACTCTATATTGACATTACAAAATAAAATTGATTAAGAATCGTTCAATATTGTGTTCAAATGAAACAAATGGTCTGTATTTTACGATGTACGTGAAAGAATGAATCCAATTAACATCATCTCTAATGTACTGTAAAACTGATGAGGGGATAAGGTTCCTGGCGAAAAATACATACCTTATTTTTAATGTTTTTCATTTAATTAATTTCCGTTAAGTTTTAATGCAAAATGTAAAATATTAAAATTTTAATTCAGATATTTTTTCGATGCTTCTTTGTTTTTCTTCGTCAAAAATAAATGATTTTAATCAAGCATGAGAAAAACTTTTTATGTACAAAAAAATCAGAGAGAGAGAGAAATTTATACCATAAGACAAATGAAAAAAGTAAATCGGATCTTATTAAAAATTTGGACTGTGTCAAATTTTTTTGAAAATTTTGTCACTAGTAGAGTTTTTTATGTTGATTCTAAATATGCAACTCATTTTTGGCGGAAATAAATATTTAACATTTTATTGGCGTTTGTTTGCAGGAGTAGTGCCAGCTTCTGCATACGGACTCGCATAAACAGTAATTTTTGTTGTTATTAATGTTCCCGGTCAATTGAATGCCCGGTTAGGTCAACTGTATGCCCTTGATGATTGGTTAGGTTGAGTCATAATATTTTCGTCAGTTTTAACGAAAATATCACGACTTAACCTAACCAATCGTCAAGGGCGTACAGTTGACCTAACCTGGCATTCAGTTGACCTAACCGGGCATTCAATTGACCTAACCGGGCATTCAATTGACCGGAGGCAACTCGCAAGTAGATAGATTACAGCACTGCATTATCATATGCTCACACTACCGTACAACAATAATATTTACACTAAACTAGGTGTAAGCAAGCAACAAATAAACATTACTAACAACAACAATTACTGTTTTTTGCGAGTTCATATGGAGAAGCTGGCATTATTCATGCAAACAAACGCCAATAAAATGTTAAATATTTATTTCCGCAAAAAATGAATTGCATACTTAGAATCAGCATAAAAAAACTGTATTAGTGAAAAAATTTTCAAAAAAATTTGACATGGTCCAAATTTTTAATAAGATCCAGTAAATCTGTAAGTTTTAATTGTTTTTAAATTTTTGATTATACGAATTTTAAATGATAAAAGTAAGAGTTTTTCTTCTTTAATTTATGAGAACAAATCCCATTTGAACTTCACGGTATTATTTGTTACCATTAAAGCCACGCCCACAACTACGCCCACCGTATTAATTTCTTAGACCTGATTGGTTATATTAGATCAGAAGGAGTTGTACTACAGGCTGATTGGACATACATTCTTTCCTCGGAAACGAGGAAATAGTTTTTATTCTTTCAATTTTCAGAGAAAAAAAAATTTGAAAATATTTCATGGAATGATTTAGGTATCGATTTTTCAAAAACATCTCTCGTAGCAGTGGGTCTAAAAGGGTTATAGAGGATCTCTCTCTCTCTCTCTCTCTCTCTCTCTCTCTCTATATATATATATATATACACATATATATATATATATATTATACACGCTCCTAGGTGGTGTAGTGGTTAGCGTCGCTGACTACAAATCCATCAGCCCCGGGATCGAGATCCGGTGGCGGCAGGCGGCGCGCAGCAAAAACCTAGCTGTTCAAGCTTCAATACAATAAAAATTGGTTAGTAGATAAATGGGTACCCTGGGCAGCCTAGTGGTTAAGATGCTGGGCTGCTGGTGGGGCGTGGTTCGGATTCCACGTTAAACTGTAGGTCTAAGGTGGAGTGAAAAGCTTGACCTTCGTCAGAATAAACAATTCGGGCGGAAGCAAAACCAAGGTTACCCAAGGTTACGCAGGTTGGGAAAAAAGTCTTGAAGGATTTTATACATTTCAATAATTTGTTAATAATAAATAAATTCCAATGATATCACTGCAGTGTAAGCGATATTTTTCAAAGCAACTATACAAGGTCAGGAGTGGCCCTAGGCTAGAACAGGAAGGCCCTAGGCCCTAGCCCCTATCCCAGTCAGCACCATGTCAGTAAGGATGGAATACAGCAATGAAGAAAAAGTGTATCTTGTATCATGGGCTATTTCTTATAATAATTGTGAGGAAAGTTTGCGTTTACTGGGAGCTGAAACTTTTGGAAACAGGGAAACTGGTAAAAGATCGTCCAAGAAGCGGAAGGACAGTGACAGGAGACAACAACAAAGAAAATGTCATCGCCAGTTTTTAAGTCGATCCAACAACTTCAACGAGAAAAGTAGCACAGGAATTAGGTATTTCCAAATTTCCAGTAGCAAAAATAATAAAATCACACGGGTACCACGATTACAAACCCATTTACTCTCAGCTCATATACGACGATGATTCTGATAGACGGTTGCAGTTTGCTGAAACAATGAGACAAAAGTTCAACAGTGATCCAGAGTTCGTTCGAAAGATCAAATTTTCAGGTGAATGTGTCTTCGGTTTAACGAGTAAAGGAAACAAACACAACGTTCACAAGTGAGCGATAAAAATCTCAAAATACGATTGGGTAAACCCGTTAAAACGGTTACACTAACAATTTGGGGGTGCATTGGTTATTCAGGACGTTTCCTTTGACATATCGAGAGATACGATGGATGGAAAAGCTATTGCCAGGTATTGAGAGACAAAGTTTTGCAGCAGTTTACTAATGGTGTTGGCAGGAATTGGCTTTATGAATATGATGGAGCACCGCCACATTACTCTGCAGATGCCTGTGTGATTCTGGATACGAACGTTGAAGGAAGATGGGTTGGGCGGCGAGGTCCCATCGAGTGGCCAGCCAGATCATCTGATTTTACCCCATGTGATTTTTGGCTTTGGCTTATTTCCGTGACAAACTCTACACTCCTGGTTTCATCTATCCAAATGTGAATGCCCTTGGCTGCAGAATAGATGAGCAACTGAAAAGGATCCCACTCTATATATTCAGAAGAATAATGAAGAGTTTCACAGAGAGAATCCAGAAATGTATCATAGCGAATGGCATTCCTCTTTGAAGATTAAATTACAATTTAACAATATTTGTATGAATAAAATTTTTATAGACTTTTTGTTTGATTTGTTTCATCATTTGAACACTTCTCTGTATAATGTTAACTAAATAGTTGTATGTATAAAATCCCTAAAGACTTTTCTCCCACCCTGTTTATATACAGTGCCCGCAAATGAAATCGCGCAACCTTATTGTGTTTTTGTATGATGAGTTCAAGCATGAAAACCATGACGTTTAGCAATCAGGATTATTTACGTAGAAATTATTGTACATCAGGCAGCATTCCTTATATTTCCATTTAATAGGTATGTATTTTATTTGATTCTCAGTGTGTTCATTGGAGTGTATCAGGCCTGCCATTTGTTTGTGAAAATTGATTGTTTTTGACATTTTTGGGTCTGTGTGCTTTATTTGTGATAAGATAATAATACCTACAGATATGGGTAAGCCAAAAGCATCGCGAGATGACATTGTTCGTATTATTGCTTTAGAAAATGAAGGTTTGTCATATACAGAAATCGGAGAACGAGTAGGCCACCATAATAATGGAAGTTAATAGAAGTTTTGAAAAAAGTGTGGGTAACAGAAATCACTACAGACTACCGCAGAAAACTTGTTCACTCGATGCCTGCACATGTAAATGCAATAATAAAGGCTAAGGGTGAAATAACTAAATATTAAAATAAAAAAAAATATTCACCATGTGTGTTTTTTTCTCTTCTCGATAAATAAAATAATATATGTTTTTACTGAAATTGGTACACGTGCATTTTAATTTGCGGCGACTATATATATATATATATATATACATAATACAGTGAGCAGTCCAGTATTCTCTCAAACATATACTTTTCTCCCTATTTTTTAGTACATATACATACATCTTACACACAACATAACTTCAAAATTAAAAAAGAAAAATTAGCAAGAACTTCAAGAACGTCGGAGTCCCTTAGAGAGGGAGCCATAAATACCCCTACTTCTGGCGCTCCCACTACCGATACTGGAAACGCAGACCCGGTCAACGGGGCTGGATCTGCTACCGCCCATTTGAGATGTTCTGGACCTCTGCCTATTTCATTTTTCATAAATTTCTGCAACAATCGTGGCCTTTCCTCAAATTTTCAATCTGTTGAACACTACCTCTCCTCCTCCAAACCTCACCTTCCCTTCTTCACTGAAACTCAGGTGTCTGGGACAACTGATAGCAACCCCTTTTCTGTACCTTCTTAGTTTTTCTATATTTATCTTCGCCCCAAAGGTGGATGCTGCATATATATACACGCAATGACCTAACTTGTTCTCGTATTCCCAAACTCGAATCCTCCGAATTCTATGCCCTCTGGCTACGTCTTACGTGCCAATCTCAAACTAAATGCATCTGCACTGTCGACCTTTCTCTTAATTCTACTGATTATCCAAAATTCTTTGACTACCTCACTTCAACGTGGAATACATTTTATCCCACTCCATTTGCTAAAATCTCCATTTTAGATTTTATTGTTCGTCCAATTGCTGTGATTTCTTGCCTTTCTAAAGTTTTTGAATTTATCCTTAATAGGAAGATTCTTAAACACCTCTCTTCTCACAATCTTCTTTCAGATCGTCAGTATGAGTTCCGCAAGAGACGCTCTACTGGCGATCTTCTTGCATATCTCTCTGACTCTTAGTCATCCTCCTTTCGGGATTTCGGTGAAACTTTTACTATTGCGCTAGACACATCAAAGGCTTTTGATAGAGTCTGGCAGAAATCTTTAATTTCTAAACTGCCCTCCTTCGATTTCTATCCTTCTATCTGTGCCTTCATCTTTAATTTCCTTTCTGGCCGATCTATAGCTGCGGTTGAAGATGGCCACTGTTCTTCTCGTAAAGCTATTAACAGTGTATATTCTTCAGGGTCCTGTCCTGTCATCCACTCTTTTCCTTTTATTTATGAATGATCTATTAAGTCGCACTTCCTCTCCTATCCACTCCGATGCCAATGATTCCATTCTTCATTTCCCCGCCCGCTTCCCAAAGTGTCCCTCTCAATACTCCCTCCATGCTTCGCGTAGAACGGCTGTGGTACACCTGACCTCTGATCTTTATGCTATCTCTGATTGTGGCTTTCAATGCCTCAAAAACTCAGTTCCTCCATCTGTCTACTCGTCACAATCTTCCACACGACTATCCCCTTTCCTTCAGCAACACACAACTCAATCCTTCCTCTTCTGTTAACATTCTTGGCGTTTCCTTTTCTCGTGATCTTTCCTGGAAAGATCACATATACTCTCTTTCTAAAACAGCTACTAAAAGGTTAGGTGTGTTGTAGCGGCTCCACAGTTTCTTCACCTCTACTCAATTGCTGTCTCTGTACAGGGGTCTTGTCCGCTCCTCATGTGTAGGGTGGTTCAACCCACACAGCTCTATTT
Source organism: Bathynomus jamesi (assembly GCA_023014485.1). Classification (NCBI taxonomy): domain Eukaryota; kingdom Metazoa; phylum Arthropoda; class Malacostraca; order Isopoda; family Cirolanidae; genus Bathynomus; species Bathynomus jamesi. The sequence continues at coordinate 203,640 of JAJOZX010002605.1, read as the reverse complement.
GACCGGGTGGAATCAAAGGCTTTTTGTCTCATCAATTCCCCGCCTCTTACTGACTGTTCTCAATCCCTTTCGCTTCGCTGCAATGTTGCCTCACTCTCTCTTTACTATTGCTATTGTAACGGACACTGCTCTTCTGAACTCTCTAACTGTATGCCTCCTCCTTTAAGGAGAGCACGCAGCACCAGACTTTTGACCTATTCTTATTCCTTTTCTGTCCAACTCTCTAACGCAAGGGTTAATAGGTATTTTGAATTTTTCAGCTACTCAACCGGTCAACTCTGGCACAATCTTCCTGAATCCATAATCCATCTTTCCCCCTGTCTATGACATCTAATCTTTCAAACGCAGTGTCCAGTCATCTTGAAAACCCTAGATCTTGACTGTTGTCACTTAGCTGAGGTTTGATTGAAAAATAGTACGAAGTACATAACGGGTTCACGCTACTATTCATTGTAACATCTTTGTTTGTAGTTAAAATTGTATAATAAATGTAAAAAGAACCGTGCTACTATCTTCTTGTTATAAACAATGTCGTTAATTAAATAGTTTTTGAAGTTAGTGTGCGTGGCAATACAGTTTGTTATGTGAAAAATAATGTCCCTGTTCGTTCCTGTTGATCGCTCTTCACAAATTGCCGTTGCCATTCACCCACGAACGGGACAATGGGTGACCGATAGACCACGGGGTCACCGTGGGAAGGGTCCTCATCCCGGGAGAATCTCCGCACTTAACAATTGTAACAATGAATGTATAAGTTATCTTACCAGGCTTTTATAGAAGTGTCTACTTAAATTGCAAAAGAGTTGGCAGTTGGATAGATGTCGGGATATTGATATCGGAATTGTTCAAGAATTAGTATTAGTGGTTATAAGTTTTTTTCGTGGTGAGGCGAGAGTGTTTATCTGGCTATACTTCGGTTGAAGGCAGAACTCTAGTCGTTGAGGGTTGATTTTGAACTGAGAATATGTAGGGATTTAAGGATGCAGAGGTCAGTTGGTTGGTGTGCGGAGTTAATAATTTTGAAGTTGGTGGGGAGTAGGGGATGGTTGTGGAGATGACAATGATCCCTTACAGCTGATTTACAGGGTTTGTTTAAAGGTTGTGATGTTCTGGTAGAAATACCACGAAATACCACGGTTGAGAGTTTTTCTTTATGGTTGAAATATGAGTTAATGGTATTGTTATTGATGAATACAAATTGAAAGTTGATTTGGGGATAGAGAAGGGTGAGTAGGTGGCAAAGTTCAGTGTGCATTTTGTAACTAATGTAGTCGTAAAAAGGGAACGAAAAGTACCGTGTCTTTTTTAACGGTGGGGACTTTAAGGGGGATTGATAAATACTGTTAAGAAAGTTTCTGGTTAGAGATTGTATTAAATGTCTGGGGAAAGAATTATTGATGCTGAAATTGAATGAATTCTATTTCACTGTGGAAGGATATGTGAGAGGATTGAGGAACAGAGTCGATATGCGCGGTGAATTAGGATTTTAATGCTATTAGTTTTATGCTGTATAGTGAAGGGGTGTGGCTCAGATAATATATATATATATATATATGAAAATTATTTCACGAAAGTAACACGTGAAAAATATTTATGATGAATAAAACCCGAAGGAAATGAAACACAGAGTGGTGCTCAAGCGCTTTCGTCTAATGACATCCTCAGTGTTCCTGAGGATGTCATTAGACGAAAGCGCTTGAGCACCGCTCTGTGTTTCCTTTCCTTCGTGGTTTTATTCATCATATATATATATATATATATATATCTTTAAAGTGAATAACGCTATAGCCAGCTGTGTATCTATACACTGTAAATTTAAGATTATTTTATAAATAATACATGTAAAAGTTTTGTCCAAAACTAGGAGAACTCTCGCAGTAATGATGAATATTCAAATATTGAAAGTAGTCCGAGGCTTTTATACATTGAAATGTTTGTTTGCATTCTTGTAGCTTACAGGATCTAATTTTATATCATTTCAAACTGATATTCTGAATTCACCGATAAACGAGAAGCAAATATTTTATTATGAATAAATCATAATAATTATTATTTGTTTACTCGCGGATATACGTAAATATTTTGTGAACTGGAACCATTCGTTATAAAGATCAGGTCCACTCAGAACTACTATGGTTTCTGAAATGAGACCTTAGTGGTTTCTTCCATTGTCGGAGTTTTCTATTTCAGTCTTCGTCTAAGAATGAGAAATCAAAAGTGGGAATCTTAATATGGGCAATTCTCAAATCGATTCATTCCCATTCCCACTGTATAGGATTTCCAACTTTGTTACGTTTTATATAGAAGATACACCTTAAGTCTGCAATTGCATCACACCGCTCAATTTACTTTTTCTCAAGTCAGGAAACTCTTTTCCCAAATTTGGAATTTTCACTTGGAACAGTCTCATTTTCGGACCGTGAATAGGGATGGGAATGGCGTCCAGAGGGAATTTTCTAATTTTAGTTGAGCTCGCCAAGCTGAAAAATACATTCGAAAGGATTCACCCGTACCAAGTTCAAAACCGCTTGAGGAGAGATTTGGACTCGAGTGGCTGTAGTCTTGAAGCAGTTCTGTGGTTCTCTAAGGTTAGTTTTATTTACTCATAGTTTAAACAAATTTTAATAATAGCTTTTTTCACATTTTTAAAAAAAGCAATGTTGAACGCCATTATTTTTTGGTTTTAGAGTTGCTCCACCAAATTTTAAGTTTGTTTACTAATAGGTGTTAATCATTTTTATATGATATCCATTTTTACATGATGCCCAGCTATTTTATTGAATTAGTTATTAGCTCGAGTGTACGAAAGAAATGTCAAATTAAATATAATAAAAGTGATTTTCCTGCTTTATCCGAAAATCGTTTAGAAAAACTCAATTTTTTTTTTTTTTCACTTGAAAGAGTTTCCTTCAGAAAATTTGCAAAGGTCATAAGACATAACATAATATTAGAAGCTGATTTATCTTTCCTGTTATTATTATTATTATTATTATTATTATTTAATAATACTAAGGTGATTTTTACAAAATTATTTTAATTTTATACATTCACAAATATCGCATTAAGTAGAAAAGTAAAAATTAACGAGAAATAAGTGTATAAATTCTACATGAGGAATTGAAATGAAATTTGATCTTCGTGGAAACCTTACATTAAAAAGCTAATTTAAATATGCGGACTTAATTATTGTAATAATAATAATACTGATAATAATGAGTATGTACACAGTCATTAGGTATGTATACATACTCATTATTATCAGTATTATTATCACAGTAATTAAGTCCACATATTTAAATTAGCTATTTAATGTAAGGTTTCCAAGAAGATCAAATTTCATTTCAGTTCCTCATGTAGAATTTATCCACTTATTTTTCATTTATTTTTACTTTTCTATTTAATGCAATATTTATGAATATATAAAATTAAAATAATTTTGGAAAAATCACCTTAGTATTATTAAATAATAATAATAATAATAGTAATAATAATAATATTTGTTATAATATTTATTAATTAAAACATGAAATATCGCAATAGAGCTTTTTGAATCGATTGCACAGTACGTACTCTTATATTAATTAATAGGGGCCGATGAAGTATTTCTTTAGTGACTTACGAAATAAATTTAAGTGAATGATGAAGCCCATTTGATGCTTACCGGAACTGCATTCCATACTTCCGTTCATTTGAAAGAGTGTAAATTTCCTATAAATTCTATTATATAATTTAGTTTGTGCATAAAATCTCTGACAAGTCTTTCGTTGTAATGATTAAGTGTTTGGAGCGAGATGACTACTCTTTAAATGGAAGAGGTATAACAATTTTTATTGACAACTTTGTACGTGTTAACAACAATGGTGGGATTACCTGAAGATCAGGGCCCCCAGCCTTCTTTAGTTAGCTTTATAAGGCTAACTAACGAAAATATCACGACCTAACCTAACCAATCGTCAAGAGCGTACACCGTACAGTTGACCTAATGTTTGGTTAGGTTAGGTCGTGATATTTTCATTAGTTAGCCTTATAAGGCTAACTAAAGAAGGCTGGGGCTCTGATTTTCAGGTGATCCCAAAGGTGAATTTGTATATAACTCAGTTTTAGAGCATTTAGTTTTCATAGCATTGTTTGAGAGCTTTGATCGTAAGCACTTTTTTATGGATGATTTCTAAAGGCTGTTATGAATAGTACTTCTTTGATTATCTGAGAAGCCACTGCTGTTTGTTGTAAGATAATAGAGTATGTTTGGTGGGTGGATGGGTAAGTATAATACAGGGTACAATAAGGCCGATTTGAGGAATATAGGAATATATATATTATATATATAAAACGGGTGTGCCATAAAAAAAGGGTACATTTTAAAAAGGCTATAAAATCAACATTTATCATTTAATTTTAATAAAACTTCCACACAATAAAACATGTATTTATCTATATGCAAACAAGTTTTCAGACTAAAATATCAAATAATTCAAATTCTATCAACATTTAACGAAAGAGTATGATTTTTCTACTTAACATGCGAAAATTATTAAACCTTTTTAATATTTTTTTATAAAAATAATTTTTAGCATAAAATTTACCTGAAATTATTAAAAAAAATTGTTCGAAATGCTTTCCTTCCATTTCAATAACTTTTTATTTTTGGCCGGAATTCATCTATGGCTGGATTTACTTGTTCCTGTGGAAGCTCTTCTCATTTTGAATGATGATCTCGCGTAATGAGCGACATCTTTTATCCTAGTCCTGTGAACTCGCTCTGCTAAGTTCTCTCATATTCCGGCCAAGAATAAAAAAAGTTATTGAAATGGAAGGAAAACATTTCGAATAATTTTTTTTAATAATTTCAGGTAAATTTTACGTTAAAAATTATTTTTATAAAAAATATTAAAAAGGTTTAATAAAAATAATTTTTAGCATAAAATTTACCTGAAATTATTAAAAAAAATTGTTCGAAATGCTTTCCTTCCATTTCAATAACTTTTTTATTTTTGGCCGGAATTCATCTATGGCTGGATTTACTTGTTCCTGTGGAAGCTCTTTTCATTTTTGAATGATGATCTCGCGTAAATGAGCGACATCTTTTATCCTAGTCCTGTGAACTCGCTCTGCTAAGTTCTCTCATATTCCGGCCAAGAATAAAAAAAGTTATTGAAATGGAAGGAAAACATTTCGAATAATTTTTTTTAATAATTTCAGGTAAATTTTACGTTAAAAATTATTTTTATAAAAAATATTAAAAAGGTTTAATAATTTTGGCATATTAAGTAGAAAAATCATACTCTTTCGTTAAATGTTGATGTCAACATGAATACCCGGTTAGGTTAACTGAATGCCCAGTTAGGTCAACTGTACGCCCCGGATGATTGATTAGGTTAAGTCTTGATATTTTCGTTAGTTTTAACGAAAATATCACAACTTAATCTAACCAATCGCCAAGGGCATACAGTTGACCTAACCGGGCATTATATCCCACAGAATGAATTGTTTTATTTATCAAAACTTGGGGGAGTATCTCCAGGTGGAGCGGACTGGGGTGGAGTATCTTCAGGTGGATCGGGGTGCGGAGTGGGGGGATGATCTTCAGGTGATCCCAGATCAGTTTTACACAATGATGATAGAGGGAATTAACATAACCACTACGACTCCTATTAGTGTAACCTTAACCAAAAATTTAACAAAACTAAAATAAATTTTGCCACCTGAAGATCAAGGACCCCAATTTTTCCCACCTGAAGATCAGGGCCCCCAGATGAGTCTGGGGGCCCCAATCTTCAGGTGATCCCAAAAATGTTATGTATCTGGCGACTGAAACTGCCTCGAAATATTCCGAAGAGACGCTCTTTACAAAGATAAAAGTTTGTTTTGAAGTCAAGGCAGAACAAACCGTCCTTTGCATTGAAATTATAAGTATTTCTAATTAAATAAGATGGAACAAGTGTAGTTACGTCCCCCCTGACGCAAAAGGGGACACAAACTACACTAGGTCAAAGTTGGGGGAACGTAAAGTACACTAGGATCTTTAGGAGACATTTTTTAAATAAATCCATCAAATAAAACGCTAAAACTAACGAAAATATTACGATTGGTTAGGTTAAGTCGTAATATTTTCGTTAGTTTTAACGTTTTAGTTTAGGTATACGCGGACAGAGTTGGGGAATGCAAACTACTACACTAGGATAACGTAGGGAAACGTAAACTACACTAGGATAATGTAGGGGAACGTAAACTACACTTGGCACCACAGTGGGACGTAAACTACACTTGCTCCAATAAGATTCAATTAATTTAATCTTAACCCCGTTCCTTACCAACATTTAAAAGGATATTCGAAATGTCAACACTAATATACAATGAGTGTTGTGTAGAAGAGCGTTCCCACAAGATGTAATGGTTAACATGTCAGACCGGTAATTGGATGATCCCGGGTTCGATTCCTGAGAGGTGCCTCATTTTTCATTTGTTGGTTCTTTCTCCATCTTGTGCGGACGCTCTTCTACACAAGCGTCGTTCTTTACATTATATATATATATATATAATATATATATATATATATGTGTGTGTGTGTGTGTGTATATATATACACACACACTGAAGTTTGAACAGTATTAATAAAAACTTTAATACTGTTTTAATTTTACTAATACTGTATTAATAAAAATTTTAACATTGTGCATTTTATATATTGCACATGACTTTTGAAATTGAAATTTTTATCAAAGTTGATGTCAAACACTTTAACTTCGATAGTATTTGTATATAATTTTATTGGTTAATGTGTACTGATTAATACGTTTTCTGGCAATAATCATGTAATATGACTTCATCAGGTTAACGGAAAAATTGAGCACATTTTATATATATATATATATATATATATATATACTTTCCAAACTCAAACTTATATACACACACACACACCTTTGGTTTGCTTCAGTAGTATAGCCGAAAAAGGAGAGAGTGCAGGAATGTTGCAAATTATTACGTAATGTTGCAATGTTGCAAAGGGGATGATGTTATGCAACATGCTGCAAGGGGGGTGTTGCAAAGGGGGTGGGGTGTTGAAATTTTTTTCCCCGAAGTTGCAAAGGGGGGTGGGGATGCTGCAGGTGCAACAAGGAAACTTGGAGGCGGCGTTATCCCCCAAGAGAAAGGAGAGAAAGGAGGAGAGGTGTTCACCTGGCAGGAGCCAAGTGCATATTAAGACTTCAGCCGAGTAGGCGTTGTCTTATAGGCTCCTAATCAGTCAGTTCGCTGAATCAGCCAGTTGGCTTAGAAGGAGCCAAGGGGGGAGGGTACACCTGAAGGAGAGAGAGAGAGAGAGAGAGAGAGAGAGAGAGAGAGTATCGGCCTTTGTTGCCGATTGCAAGGGCATGCAACTTGGAGGCGGAGTTCTCCCCCAAGCTATTTTCCCCAAAGGGTATACCTAACCTAAGAGGCCTCTAAGGGGTTTTCCCAAAGGGCCAGAAAGAGAAAGGACCAGAGGTCCTTGCTCGGCTGGGAGCCGAGCTCGTATGACTCCGTCGTCAGCCTTTCGCTCTTTTATAGACCTCTAATCCGGCTGAGTTGCCAGATAGCGCCATGTATTTAATAGAAGGCTGAGTTGCCAGTTTGTGCTATATATTTTTCTAATCGAAGACTGAGTTGCCAGATAGCAATATTTATTAAATTAAACCATATGTTAATCAAAATACCACAATACCTTTAGATGATGTCACGAATAACAGTGGGAAAGAAACCTTACGAAGATAGGCGAAATAAACGACAATTCAAAACACACGGTCGTCCTCCCTCATTCCCCCCAAACTTCTCACCCCATCTGTGTTTGTGTATATATAATATATATATATATATATATAGAATCATAATAACCGTGTCTATTTAATTTTGTCATTCCTTATATATATATATATATATATATATATATATATATATATATATATATATATATATAAATTGATTTTCACCTTAAAGTGAATTAAAACATTAAAAATCACTAAACAATTAAAAGAAAAGAAACCTTACGAAGATAGGTGAAAATAAACGACAATTCAAAACACACGATCGTCCTCCCTCATTCCCCCCAAACTTCTCACCCCATCTGTGTTTGTGTGTATATATATATATATATATATATATATATAATATATATATATGAAAGAATCATAATAACCGTGTCTATTTAATTTGTCATTCATTATATATATATAAATGGATTTTCACCTTAAAGTGAATTAAAACATTAAAAAATCACTAAACAATTAAAAGAAAAGAAACCTTACGAAGATAGGTGAAAATAAACGACAATTCAAGACACACGATCGTCCTCCCTCATTCCCCCCAAACTTCTCACCCCATCTGTGCTTGTATATATATATATATATATATATATATATATATATATATAATAAACGAATGAACAACTCGTGCACACACACACACACACACACACACGCCTCTGTACATATCATGTGAATGAAAATCAGAAAAAAATGCCAAACGTATATTATTTTAAATCAAATGAAGCTAAACGTCTATTAATGTAAAACAAATGAATGTGGCTATTTCAAGAAGAGAAAGATATTAAACATTACCGTCAATCTCCCTTTTTAGCGCACATAACACTGAAGTTATGCATATATATATATATTTAATTAGTTATGCACTTTGGAAAGGTTTTATGTGAAGTATAGCACAGTGCTTTAAACTAACCGTATTAAAGCAAAGTACATATTAGTTGCACGTTTATTATTTCATGCATTAATTAATTAATGCCTTGATGCTATTTATGCTTGCGTAAAAATGAGTTTTAGCAAAGAGATTTCGGTTTATTATTATATTGTATTTCAGCTATTCAAGTAGTATATTTGAGGGACCGAGTACTTCAACATAGAATAGAGTAAGAGCGTCCTCGCGCAGGTCAGGTAGTGACTCGTCGTCGTCTGATGACACGCATCCCCGAAAGAAAGCAAGGTAAGAACTACTGTCTTAAACTCTAGCTACAATGATAATTTTATGAAAATCAATAGATCATACAATTATTTTCTATATAAAAATATATAGCTCATATTTAAAAGATGTAATTTCATGGAAAATAAAATTACGTATATTACAGGAAAAATTGCAAGGTAGGAACCTTACGTAAAATGAATTACACTGGCCAACAAAATGAAACTTTTTTTTCTCATCACAAACATGATCACACTTTTCTTAATGCATTTTTCGCGCTGATTCCGAATCTGGTTTTATGTTTTTTCTAGCACGTATAGTTATATAGATACACTGGTTTTGATATTTTTAAGTTTTTGATATTGCTATAAGAAAATTTATGGATGTATAGATCACACTTAGGAATGCTAAACAACAAATACATCATATACCTTATTCAATGTACTTATAAATAAAACATTATTTTATTAAAAGCGCTGTGAGTGTGATTTCCTTTTGTAAATTTGGCTTGGATTGTCACGATACAGCATCCAACAATGGTCCGCCATCATGCTTTCATTCCAATATCCTTGGTAGCGCTTCTCCATCATCTGAATATCTTGATGGAAGCGCACTCCTTGCTCGTCACTCACTGTACCAAGGTTTTCAGGAAAGAAATCTAAGTGGGAATGCAGGAAGTGAATTTTTAACGACATTCGACACTCCATTTCTTTTGAAGGCATCAAGGAGGTTCTTGACTCCATCCTTATACGCAGGTGACTTGTTGCTTCCAAGAAAGTTTCACATATCCATTTGAACGCCAGCCAAGCCTTCAATTCCAGCGGACTTATGACTTTTTCAAATTCAGTGTCATTGAAAACCTCCCTTATTTTGTGGCCCAACAAAAATTCCTTCCTTCAATTTTGCTGCAGTAACCTTCGGAAATTTCCTTGAAAGGTATTGGAACCCTTCAGAATTGACTTTACCCATTGCTTTAACAAAATTCTTCATTAAACCAAGTTTAATGTGAAGAGGTGGCAGATAGATCTTTTGGGGATCCACTAAAGGGACAGACTGGACATTGCTTATCCCTGGGACATATGTATACCTAAGTGGCCAGTCACTTTTGGTGTAATGTTCTATAGTGGCGCGACTGTCCCACAGGCAAAGGAAACAACAAAATTTTGTGAATCCTGACTGCATACCCATAAGCATTCCTATAACTTTTAGATCTCCACAAAATTCCATTGATGACTGTCGTATTTGATTGCCTTAAGTAGTATATCCATATTGTCATATGTCTCTTTTAGATGGACGGAATGGGCAATGGGGATGGATGGCATTAAATTACCATTATGCAAAAGAACTGCTTTCAGGCTTCTCTGCGACGAATCAATAAAGAGGCGCCACTCAGATGCCACATACGTCTGAGATATGGCTGTAAATAGTCCATTGATGTCATGGCAATAACAGAGAGGACCGTCTACTGAAAAGAATGCTGTTAATTCAAAATTCCGCTTTCGGTAGTAACTAATACGAACATTGTTCTCAAGTAAATTGTTCTCCTTTAGTCTTGAGGCGAGAAGCTCTGATTTCTCTTTAGACAGCGATAAGTCTCTAACAAGATCATTCAACTGTCCTTGGGTTAACTTTTTAGGCTCTAAATGTCTACCTTCAAAAGTGAATCACAATGCTGCTAGACGTAAAAGCTCACATCTGAAATACATAAGATGTATAATTAAGATAATTGAAATAAATAAGATGAATAAACTAAAAAAACACAATAAAATAAACACAATCAAATGTTGAAATATTAGTATTTTGCCTATTTAAAATGGTTAAATCTGTGTAGTTATATATATGCCTTCATCTTGAAAACTATACATGCTAGAAACAATCTGAATACAGTTTTGGAATCAGCGTGAAAAATGCTATCCAGCCACCACAAATTTTACTCTGATTAAAAATCTTTGTTGACCAGTGTTATTAGTAACGAAATTACGGTTTATTATTATATTGTATTTCAGCTATTCAAGTCGTATATTTGAGGGACCGAGTACTTCAACACCGAATAGAGTAAGGGCGTCCTCGCGCAGGTCACGTAGGGTCTCGTCGTCGTCTGATGACACGCATCCCCGAAAGAAAGCAAGGTAAGAACTACTGTCTTAAACTCTAGCTACAATGATAATTTTATGAAAATCAATAGATCATACAATTATTTTCTATATAAAAATATATAGGTCAGATTTAAAATATGTAATTTCATGGAAAATAAAATTACGTATATTAAGAGCTTGTTCCGTATGCTTAATCCCTATTAAACGTATCTATTTTTCATTCTTTAGGATAGACTTTTCAGATATGAGCGACGAGGTCCATGCAGCTTTTTCACTGAGCTCAGGCAGCACACGTTCTTTGCGATATTCGAACACCACGTTACTGATGTCAGAGTTCGAGTGGCTATACGAAAGCTGTAAACTACCAGTTCAGGGTTTCATGTTGAACCATGTTTGTCCTCCTTCAGGAAGCGAGTCTCCGATTCCTGACTCTCCGCGCTTGCCAATCCTGAGGAGAGAGGACTCAGGTTATGCGCAAGCGGACTCGAGTGTGTCCACTGTGATATTCGAGGAAGGTTTCGGCGATATTATTTAATTATTTCTACATGTGTATTCAATAAAAATAAAAATAAGTGCATATTTATTTCACTCCCTTCGCCGAGTGTAAATTGGTTGTTGCGGAGGACGGCCTCCCCGCATATTTGCACATTTTTGTCTGCTAAAAAAGAAATTAATTAATTATATTTAAAATATTGGTTTTTCCCTCGAAAAGAGAGAGAGAGCTTTTACACAAAGAGTTTTTATTGATAATGACAGGGTTCACCGTGGTTTGATCATCTATCTTTTCAAGGAAATTAATTCTAGCTTAAGCTCTGAATTTCCTTTTCTTTTTTTCGTAAAAAGTTTAAAAAAGAAATTAGTAATTGGTTTTCATGAGTAACACTTCCATGTACATGCGAATGAAGTAATGTTTTTTATTTAATTCATATTAGATGTGTCGGTTAGTGTAAGACATAACTGCTCAGAATTTTTCAGAGATGGTTTTAAAGTGTTGACGATATTAATTAAATCTACATGCGTATTAAATAAAAAATAAGTGCGTGTGTATTTCATTCCCTTCACCGAGCGTAAATTAGTTGTTGCGGAGGACGGTCTCCCATCCAACTACTCAGATCCAACGTCGCTTAACATCGCTGCTCGGATGAGTTATGATAAAAAGAAATTATTTATATTAAAAATATTGGTTTTTCCCCACAAGAGAGAAAGAGCTTTTAGACAAAGAGTTTTAATGATAATGATAGAGTTCTCCGTGGTTTGTTCATCTGTCTCTACAAGGAAATTAAATATAGCTTAAACTCTGAATTTCCTTTTCTTTTTCGTAAAATTGTTTTAATTCACTTTAAGGTGAAAAGCGCGTATTTTTTCTGTTTTTGAAACGCATGAAAGGTTTGCCAAAACAAAATAGACACATATATATATATATATATATATATATATATATATATATATATATAGTGGTGTGTTGTGTGTGTGTGTGTGTGTGTGTGTGTGTGTGTGACCCTCACTTCCTCTGACAAAAATCTGTGTGTGTGTGTGTGTTAATTTTGAAAAATGTATAATAATGATAATAATAATAATATACCTTTCCATTTTTATTCATTCATTTCAATAAACTAAGAAGATGATGCCATACAAGTTTGCAAGTAAAGAGAAATAAGCAACGCATTTAATAAAATATAATTTTATATACATTAAAAGCAAGGGACCAAATTGAAGGAATCGAGTGAAGGATTTGCCGAGACAGAGAGGATAATTTGACCTAGAATCCTTTCAAAAAGGCCTCAGGGTAAACACGTGTGATTCGTTCTGCTCCACGGAGAGATGAAAAATGCATTGAAATTTCCGGGATGTGTGTGTGTGTGTGTGTGTGTGTGTGTGTGTAAAGTGAATCGAAAACATTATAGCAACGCTCCTTGAAATCTTTTTCGCGATATAATGTACATGATCACTCCATTGCAAATTCTTATCTAGCATTACACCAAGAAATTTTATTACAGTACACTCCTTTATGGCGATTTCATTAACATTAAATTCATCAAGATATACATTTCTTTTATTAGTAAAAAATCATGAAATTTGTTTTACTGGTATTTAGGAAGAGTTTATTGGTGGCCAACCATTTCATTACAATGATGAATTCTGAATGAAATATCTTCTTAGCTGAATTAACATCTTTGCAAGAAAAAGAGAGAGTTGTATCATCTGCAAACAATATGAAGTTCGGTAGATCAGATGAACGTGGAAGGTCATTTATATATAATAAAAATAACAGTGGATCCAGCACTGAGACCCGTGGCACACCATGTTTGGCAAGCGCTTTAGTGGAGCAAACCTTATTTACTGATACAAAATTATATCTACCGGGCAAATAACTTTTAAATCAATCACTGATTGCCCTTCTAAAACCGTAATAATACAATTTATCAAGTAGAATATTATGGTATATTACATCAAACGCCTTACTCAAATCCATAAATATTGATATCATTATTTCTTTGTTCTCCTTAGCTATATTTACAATTTCCATAAGATTTAAAATAGCCATTTCCGTTGTTCTATTATTACGGAAGCCATATTGATTTGGAGATTTGGACTTTTAAGAGTAACAGCTGCTTCCAGGCCTTTAGAAGGGCGTACATAGTTCATTTCAACGCGACTCGTTGCAAGTCGCAACCACGTTTGCTTCGCTTAATGCAAAGGGTGCACGGTTCAGCTTTCGCGCTCAATCATCTGATTTATTTTAACTCTGTTCTTTATTGAAATTATAACTCCAGATCTTCCAAATTCGGCGAAAAGGAGTTAATTATTATTATTACTACTGTAATTTGTACCACCCTATATATATATATATATATATATATATATATATATAATACATATAGTGTGTGTGTGTGTGTGTGTGTGTGTGTGTGTGTGTGACCCTCACTTCCTCTGACAAAAATCTGTGTGTGTGTGTGTGTGTGTTAATTTTGAAAAATGTATAATAATGATAATAATAATATACCTTTCCATTTTTATTCATTCATTTCAATAAACTGAGATGATGCCATACAAGTTTGCAAGTAAAGAGAAATAATCAACGCATTTAATAAAAACATTTTTATTTACAAGTCAAACGCACGGAAAGCTAGAAAAGGAGGTGAATTGCGTCTTTGAGAGAGAGAGAGAGAGAGAGAGAGGAAGTTCGAGCAAAATTCCTTCGCGATCGCCCATACCTTTCAAAGGGCCTCAGTGCAAACACGTGTGTTTTGAGTTGACACAGATTGTCGGTATCCCTTTCCTCGTGTGTGTGTGTGTTTGTGTGTGTGTGTGTGTGTGTGTTTGTGTGTAGATTTGAGAATATGCTAATGGAACGATTTCTTTTAATTGTTTAGTGATTTTTTAATGTTTTAATTCATTTTAAGGCGAAAATCCATTTATATATATATATATATATATATATATATATATATATATATATATAGGAATGACAAAATTAAATAGATACAGTTAACATGATTCTTTCTATATATATATATATATACAAACACAGATGGGGTGAGATTTGGGGGGAATGAGGGAGGAGGGGGGACGACCGTGTGTTTCGAGTTGACCAGATTCTCGAAATCCTTTCCTCGAAAAGGAAAAAAAACGCTTAATGATTAATTTCTTATATTGAATAATTAATTTCTTATAATAATTGATTCTCTTAAAAGGAGAAAATTCATTTGTTTTACATTAATAGACGTTTAGCTTCATTTGATTTAAAATAATATACGTTTGGCATTTTTTTCTGATTTTCATTCACATGATATTACAGAGGCGTGTGTGTGTGTGTGTGTGTGTGTGTGTGTGTGCACGAGTTGTTCATTCGTTTATTATATATATATATACAAGCACATGGGGTGAGAAGTTTGGGGGGAATGAGGGAGGACGACCGTGTGTTTGAATTGTCGTTTATTTTCACCTATCTTCGTAAGGTTTCTTTTCTTTTAATTGTTTAGTGATTTTTAATGTTTTAATTCACTTTAAGGTGAAAATCCATTTATATATATATATATATATATATATAAGGAATGACAAAATTAAATAGACACGGTTATTATGATTCTTTCTATATATATATATATATATATATATATATATACACAACACAGATGGGGTGAGAAGTTTGGGGGGAATGAGGGAGAGGACGATCGTGTGTTTTGAATTGTCGTTTATTTTCACCTATCTTCGTAAGGTTCTTTTCTTTTAATTGTTTAGTGATTTTTAATGTTTTAATTCACTTTAAGGTGAAAATCCATTTATATATATATATATATATATATATATAAGGAATGACAAAATTAAATAGACACGGTTATTATGATTCTTTCAATAATTATATATATATATATATATATACAAACACAGATGGGGTGAGAAGTTTGGGGGGAATGAGGGAGGACGACCGTGTGTTTTGAATTGTCGTTTATTTCGCCTATCTTCTAAGGTTTCTTTCCCACTGTTATTCGTGACATCATCTAAATATATTGTGGTATTTTGATTAATATATGGTTTAATTTAATAAATATTGCTATCTGGCAACTCAGTCTTCGATTAGAAAAATATATAGCACAAACTGGCAACTCAGCCTTCTATTAAATACATGGCGCTATTGGCAACTCAGCCGGATTAGAGGTCTATAAAAGAGCGAGAGACTGACGACGGAGTCATACAAGCTCGGCTCCCAGCCAGCAAGGACCTCTGGTCCTTTCTCTTTCTGTCTAAAACTTAGGGCCTTTAGGTTAGGTATACCCCTTTGGGGAAAATAGCTTGGGGGAGAACTCCGCCTCCAAGTTGCATGCCCTTGCAATCGACAACAAAGGCCGATACTCTCTCTCTCTCTCTCTCTCCTTCAGGTGTACCCTCCCCCCTTGGCTCCTTCTAAGCCAACTGGCTGATTAGGAGCCTATAAGACAACGCCTACTCACTGAAGTCTTAATATGCACTTGGCTCCTGCCAGGTGAACACCTCTCTTCCTTTCTCTCCTTTCTCTTGGGGGATAACGCCGCCTCCAAGTTTCCTTGTTGCACCTGCAGCATCCCCACCCCCCTTTGCAACTTTTGGGGGAAATTTTGTGCAACACTCCACCCCCTTTGCAGCCTGTTGCATAACCTCATCCCATTTGCAACATTGCACCATTACGTAATAATTTGCAACATTCCTGCACTCTCCCCTTTTGCGGCTATACTACTTGCTTCCGCTCGAATTGTTCATTTTGACGAAGTTCAAGCTTTTCACTCCACTTAAGACCTACAGTTTAACGTGAAATCTGAACCACGTCCCACCAGCATCCCAGCGTCTTAATCACTAGGTTACGCAGGGTACCCATTTATCTACCAACCACTTTCTTTATTGTGTGGAAGGATAAAGAGCCGGGTTTTGCTGCGCGCCACCTGCCGTCACCCGGTCTCGATCCCGAGGCCGATGGATTTGTAGTCAGCGACGCTAACTACTACACCACCAACATGAACAGAATCTACAAGTGGACGGAAGACAACAATATTATAACAGGATAAAGTATCGCTAATACAAATGCAAAACAACCAACCAACCACCCGAACACCTAAGGTAACCTAAAAGGAATAAGTTACGTGTGGACAACTCTTACGTGGATTTATCTGATCATCTGTCTTGTAAGCGAAAGCATTTGGAAAGTTCTTTAATCCTGAATCTTAATTCAGCTTAGAATACAAAAATCCTGTGGTTAACGGATTCCTGGTTAAGGGAATCTCGGTTGTTATTCATATTTCAGTGAAACGTCTCTTGTTTAAAGAGGTAAGAAACTATCTCTGGAAAGTTTATAAATCTAGTATTAATGTTCGGAATTTAGTAATTTATCTAAAGATATAATTGTTAATTACTTGAATTTAAATACTTGTTTGTTAATGGTGTCCTTTATTAATAAACTGGTTACTATTAAGGTTTGTTTATCATTTATATTTTAAAAGAATGTTTATTAATAGGTTGCAATTGTCAAATTTCTCTTGTTTATGAAACTGTAATTATTCATTTGATTAATCGACATTAATGTAGTTTTGTAAATTCTCGTTTACTGTAATTATTAACTGAGTTTTGTTTGTACAGAAGTTAATGAGGGTGATTTTTAATGTTTTAGGTCTTTTTATCGCGGAGCTGGAGCTTGGCTTCGCCTGGTGACGCTGCATGGGCTTTGGTTGGCCATCATTGAGCCCAACCCATTACCAGATTATCCTAGTGCAGTAATTATAGGCATACATCCCTAGTAATACAATACTTTAAAACTTTTTCTTAGTTTAGGTTTGCTTTAGGAAAGTGTACATTTGTTTATTATGGTTAGGTAATAGGATGTACCAGAAAATTATCATTATTTAACTGTTTCTCTTTTGCCTTGAACGACGTAGAGATTCGTAGTAATTTAATAAGTTGGTGATTGATAATCCTCAACTCCCTTAACGGCACTCCTCTGAACCCGCGCATTTAATTAGTAAGCCTGGCTCTTTTCCGTTCTACCCCAGCAACAAAAAATGAAATATAATTTCTATAGTTTTACTTGCTGAATTCAATAATATATATCTTATTTTGGACAAATTAATAAAATAGTTAGTCCGTTTATTTTATTTAAGAGATTGCATTTAAGGTTTCAATAAAAATGTCTTCCTTTTGTATTCTCCACAGAAATTCACATAAATAAGAATCTATCATATTTCTAGATGTTCCCCAATATCTCTTGTTCCTTTGTTTAGCTAAATCAACTGTACGCCCTTGACGATTGGTTAGGTTAGGTCGTGATATTTTCGTTAGTTAGCCTTATAAGGTTAACTAAAGAAGACTGGGTAGAACGTTATTTCCTTAACTGTTTTCCATTTATCATCCATAACTATCTACAAAAGAGAAAAAAATTAATTATAACCATAACTAATTAAAGCACGAATACTTTCTCCAAAATAAAATATATATTAATTCAGCAAGTAAAACTACACTAGAAATTGTTGCTGGGGTAGAACGGAAAAGATCCGTAAGCCTGTATGCAGTAACTGCGCATCTCCTCCGCCTTCCTAGAGGTTTGGCGACCTCTTCCGTGGGGTATACATGGCTCGAGTTAGCACGGGTGGGTTGAATGTAAGCATTTATCCTTACCCACAGTTTCGTTTACAATATGAAGTTTAACACGGAGAAATTTCAACTGTTATGGTACGAAAACTGAGGACAAAATCCATGGAATATTATACATCAAATGGACAGGAAATTTAGAGAAATTCTGAAGCAAAAGATTTAGTTGTAATGACTCTATGTGAAATTTGAAACGCAAAATAAGATGGTAGTAAACAGAGCAAAGAGAATAACTGGATAGATACTGAGAACCTTTGAACGAAGGGATAGAAATATAATGATTCTCTACTGAAAACCATGATCAGACCCAAATTGGAATACTGCTCGGTCCTAACATGCCCATATAAAAGACAGACAGCTAGAAGTGATTCGGAGGAACTTCACAGCCAAGATCAATGGGTGCAAAGGACTAAATTACTAGGTAAGGTTACGCGAATTAAACTTGTATTCACTGGAAAGGAGAAGACTCCATTATTTACACTTGAAAATAATGGAGAAACTAGTCCCTAATCTTACTCTGAACCCTGTAACCCCAAACAACAATGGAAAGTGGGAAAGGAAGACTGTCGTGTTCCAAAATTAAAGGGTAGACAGGGAACATCCTTAACCCTGAAAGAAAAGCTTTGTTGAGAGAACCAAGACTGTTTAATCAGCTGCCCAAAGACCTAAGGAACACGAGTGTTGTTGCAGTGGATATCTTCAAAAGATTAGACACCTGGCTCAGAACAATCCCCGATGAGCCTGGCGTATCAATCGGAAGTCACCTACAAGTTAAAACTTTTAATAAACATTTTTAAGGTACCGCCAAACAATCACGCATAGAAGATAGATCGGGTCTACACAAGTCTGTACAAGGGTTGGTTTGGTCTATTTAGTTGTGGAAAACGTGAGTGAAGTGTACGCTTGATTGAGCCTACGTATAATGCTGCGTGGCTACACGCACAAATAAACGATTAAACAATGGACGATCATATACTCTTATTTAGTGAGTCTTTAAATCGGAAGAATGACCCGAACGTGGACGGATTCCTTAAAACTATCCGGAAAGAAAGCGGAGTAAATCGTTTAGTATTTTTCTCAATTCCATTTTAAGTTTCTCAGACTGAGGGTCAAAGTAATGCAGAGTAAAATAGAAATATTCTTTCGGTACTCTATAACAGAAGGCTGGTGAACTATATTTCTTCGAAAGAAACTTAATTTTTTTCAATACATGACTTTGGGAAGACGTTATTAACAAATTCTCTAAAAATTCGAATTCTAGATGAAGTCGAAAGAACAATCAAAATGCCCTTCATAAAAGAGTTGGAATAGCATTAATTTTTAACTTTATATCACAAAAACTAAAGCTTGTACCTAAAAGCTGAATAGGTTGGTTTGCAGTAAACTGAAGTAGGAAAATGAGAACCCTCCCTTATTTCTACTTTAACACCCAAAGAGAACAGTGCTTCGTTGTCCTCTAGCTCCATCGTAAATTTAATATTTCAATGTTGATTACTCAAATACTCTAAAAACAATTTAGCATGAGAACGTTGACGGAATTATAGCTGTATTATAATAAGAGCGAAATTGTAAGGGACAGTTATGAAGCCATACTCTTTTTTAAAGGAGCGTACAAATAAACTAGCAAAGATAGAGCCAAAGTGGAAGGCCCATCCCAACACCACCACACTGTTCATACAGGACGTTGTTAAAAACAGAACAAGGAGCTACAGACGGACAATACCACTAAAGTCTTAGAGGTTTCTTGAGAGGCCAATAACGCGAGATGCGCTATCAAAGAACAAATTCAAGCAGATCTCAATTGCTCCTTGAAGCGAAATATTAGCAATAAACTTTGTACATCGAAGCTAAACCTGAAATGCTTATTAGCGTTAAATATTTGGGTGATTTCTTCGACAAAAGTATTAGTTCTTACCCATGAACTCATTGGAGGTTAACGGTTAATGGGAACCAATAATTTCCCACGGGAAAAAGGCAGTCTTATAGGTATTAAAAATTTGTATTAGCGTAATTTTGGTTTTGAGTTTTAGCTAGTCCACAGGGGAAAAACCAGAGCCGTAAAGCTTATTAAAGAGAGCATTGTTAATATCACATTCTTTAAACTTAAAGAATCTATTCATTTTATCCTCTTAAAAGTGAAAGAATAAGCTGAATTAGAAAGTTTACAAAATTTGGTGGTGCAATCAGAGAGCAAAGTCTACTTCTTTTCCATATACGACTTATATATAAGCAAGGAACCACGGGAAAAGGAAAATAAAACACGAAGTCCGAGCGCTTTCGTGATGTATTCATTTTCCTATCACGAAAGCGCTCGGACTTCGTGTTTTATTTTCCTTTTCCCTGTGGTTCCTTGCTTATTAAAAAGATCACGGGCTGTTTGTGAATTGTTTGTGTATGTATATGTGAGAGAGAGCAATACAATGAGTAATTATTTAATACAATTCTTTAAATTTAATTATAAATTCAAAGTGAATCAAAATTTTAAAACTTAAATAGTAAAATAAATCAATTTATCAGTAAAGGTGATTTTAGTCAAAATTAAGAAATTTTAGAATGTAAAAAATTGACGTTATAAAAACCTTAATTCGATAAAATTAAATTGAAGTTTAAAGCAAAGAAGTGTTTAAATAGTTCATTTGTTTACCTCCTTTCTGTATTGTTAATAGTGGTGTACCGATTAATCGGCACCGACAGAATCGGTCAATTTTGTGACATCGGCCAAATTTAGCCGATTCTCCCACCGGTTCTTTAACATTTTCAAATTTTCATTACAAAACAAAATTTATATTTATAGAAAATTAAATGGACAAAAAACACTATTTTTGATAATTTATACTTATTTCAGTGTAATTATATAAACTTAATAAGCTAAGTTGCCCATAAATTTACATTTTCTCTAACTAGCTAATCTCTAAATATTATAAACTATTGTAATTTCCTACGCTATATTAATAATAATAATTCTATATTAAGTTGTACTTAAAAATTTATATATTAAACCATCTTGTTTTTTTTTTGTTTGGTGCACACCACTAGCATTAAAATGGATCACCTGAAGGTCAGGGCCCCCAGCCTTCTTTAGTTAGCTTTATAAGGCTAACTAACGAAAATATCACGACCTAACCTAACCAATCGTCAAGAGCGTACAGTTGACCTAACGATTGGTTAGGTTAGGTCAGGTCGTGATATTTTTGTTAGTTAGCCTTATAAGGCTAACTGAAGAAGGCTGGGAGCCCTGATCTTCAGGTGATCTGTTAAAATTAATTACCACCATGTGTACATTTTTACGCTGATTTAAAAATATATATCTAATTTTTTTCCGATAAATGAATAATAAAAACGTTACAGCCTTTTAACTTTTGAATTCTGTACATTTAATTAGTCTATTCTTTAAAAACTTGATGATAATTTGCGTTGAAAATTGGACGTAGGCTATTCGCCAGCTTATTCTTAGTTCGCGCAAAGATCTAAGCTATATACATTCGTGACCCTTTTAAAGCATAAAGGGAACAGAATGGAAGACTGGAATATTAAAAAATAATTACAAACTAACTAAAATATCGCAACTTAACCTAACTAATCGTCAACTCAACTAACCGGGCATTCAGTTGACCTAACTGGGTATTCAGTTATCCTAACCATTTGGTCAATTTTAATGTTAAAATATATATGTGCATGTGTGTATATGTGTGTGTGTATACAGGGTGATTCAGCAAAGAGTACATTAAATTGGAGGAGGAAATCCTTGGATAATTCTAAACCACAATGTCTCTGGTAAAATGTCAGATTCTGCATAGTTTCCATGTTATAATACATTTAAGATGTGTTAATGAGAGTGAATATGAAGTGAAATCCCCGTAGGTTTTTGTAATAATTTATTCACAGATCACTACAGTGTGACCCCTCTTCGTTACAACCTGAAGGAAATGTTCAAAGTTGCTCCCTTCTGCCTCAATGCAGGCCTGTACACGTCGTACCATTGAATGTCTGACGCGTTCCAGAATGCCTGGACTATGTTCAATTTGCTCGCACATGTCACGAACGCGTGGCCATAATTCCTCTCTTGTTTGAACCTCTGTATCATACACAACGTCTTTAAATGGCCCCCACAGGTATAAATCCAAAGGGTTAAGACCTGGGAGTGGGGTGGCTAGGGAACGGGGCCACCACGCCCTATCCACCTATTGGGATAAACAGTATCCAGATATTCCGCTGATGCTCGGGCAAAATGGGCAGGTGTACCATCATCCATGAACCACATGCGACGTCGTACTTGCAGTGGCACATCTTCAAGTAGCACTGGCAGTGTCTCCTCGAGGAAATGCCTGTAGACGTCTCCGGTCAGCCGCTGTGGTAGCAGATAAGGGCCGATAATGTTATCTCCAATAATGCCAGCCCATACGTTTATTGAAAACCTCACCTGGTGTGCTCTACGTACTGTTGAGTGAGGGTTATCCTCCGCCCATGTATGCATGTTGAGTGTTGAAAGTACCATCTTTTGCGAATGTTGCCTCATCTGTGAATAAATGATTACAAAAACCTACGGGGGTTTCACTTCATATTCACTCTCATTAATACAACATCTTAAATGTATTGCAACATGGAAACTATGCAGAATCTGACATTTTACCATAGAGAAATTGTGTTTAGAATTATCCAAGGATTTCATCCTCCAATTTAATGTACTCTTTGCTAAATCACCATATATATATATATATATATATATATATATATATATATTATATATATATATATATATATATATATATCTATATATATATATATATATATATATAACTTGGCTGAATGGTTTGTTCTTAGGGAAGCGTAACTTAGCGAGGAATAGGAGGACGAAAAGATGGTACATGTTTATTGACAGACGTCATTGCCCCACTCATTATAAACCACGCCTATATAAAAGATACGTTGATGACACCTTTCTTTCTCTTTTTCACAATGCCAACCACGCCCCCCTTTTTCTTAACTACCTTAATTCCCAACATAAAATATTAAGTTCACCAAAGAAGACTAATCCAATAACACCCTTCCCTTTCTAGATATTACAATAACTAAACAAAACAACAAATTTAGCACCTCCATATATCGAAAACCTACGTACACAGGCTTGGGTACTAATTTCCTAAGCCATCCCTCCTTGCTCTATAAAATAAACAGTATTAAAATTTTAATCCACCGTGGCCAAACTGGTAAGACCCTTGAGTTACGTATTAAACAGCATCAATACAGTATAAGAAGTGGCCAGGAATCTAACGCCATTTTCATTCACGTAAGAGATACTAATCATCCCATTGACTGGAAAAACGCTTCCAAATTAAGGTTTAGTAAATCTATTGTTAGCAGAAATATACTGGAATCAAGTGTGATCAAGAATAATGGGGACTTGGTCCTTAATATTAGCCCTGGGTTGTATAAATTAGACTCGTGCATTGTCAGAAAGCTGGCGAAGGTCCTACTGTTTTCTTGACCGCATTCTTGCCCCTTAATGGTTTGCCCTGGTTAAATAAATAAATATTATTTTAAGAACTGTTAACATTCTTATGTGTCTATTTTAATTGTAATATTTCTTTCGTGTATAATCTTTGGTTGCTGGGGGGGTTTATTGGACTTTTCAACTGGGTTGCTTTTGGGAAAACAATTTTTCCAGACTGTTTGTAGAAATTGCGTAAGATTCTGTAAGACGATGGCACCATTCCCTTTGTTTTCATTAAATTCTTGCCACTTAATTTCCTGCTTTAATTAAATATTAGTGTTAATAACCATTATAATAATTTTTGTTTTCTGTACTGGTTTTTTGTCTAATTTCATCTATATAGTTCTTTTATATTTAGTAATTTAGCAGCCTACAGATTATGTTATCGATTTGTTATCTATGTTATCTATTTGTTTTCATTAAATTCTTGCTACTTAATTGCCTGCTTTAATTAAATATTAGTGTTAATAACCATTATAATAATTTTTGTTCTCTGTATTGGTTTTTTGTCTAATTTCATCTATATAATTCTTTTATATTTAGTAATTTAGCAGCCTACAGATTATGTTATCAATTGAAAAAATCTTTAGAGGGCTTTAAGGCCTTTAATTTGAGGTGCAGATTGTGAATTTTTTGCTTGTCTATTTAACTCATTTACTTTGTAATCTCCGTCTATTTTCTGTTCCTCCTTGATAATGTGAATATATCACGAAAGCGCTCGGACTTCGTGTTTCCTTTTCCCTGTGGTTGTTTGCTTATATATATATATATATATATATACATTCAGCTGCAAAGAACACGCAGTATAAATAACGTAAAGAACGACGCTTGTATAGGAGATATTCCGCGCAAGACGAGAAAGAGAAAACAACAAATGAAAAAATGAAGTACCACCTGGGAATCGAACCCGGGATCTTCCGATTGCCGGTCAGACGCGATACCACTACACCATGGTCTTCACTCTTCCAAATGCCGTAATTCCTCTACATACTCGCAGAAACCAATGCCCCAAGGGGGCACCTCCCGCATGCCGTAACATTATATACATTCAACTGCAAAGAACACGCAGTATAAATAACGTAAAGAACGACGCTTGTATAGGAGATATTCCGCGCAAGACGAAAGAGAAAACAACAAATGAAAAAATGAAGTACCACCTGGGAATCGAACCCGGATCTTCCGATTGCCGGTCAGACGCGATACCACTACACCATGGTCTTCACTCTTCCAAATGCCGTAATTCCTCTGCTTTAGGACTAGGTTTACATTATTTTATTTGATGCTAAGGATTTTTATACAAGTTATGAAAAATATAGAGTGTAAATTTGGAAGTGACACCTGACTGATTTTATTGTTTTGCAATCCTTTTTTTTAGATCACGATCTCATGTTTCGAGATTCTTTTTCCTTCAGACGGCGACAGAAGCTGCTGCAAATTCAAGTGCTCCTGAGGTAGATGTTGTTCTGCCTCCTCAAACGGGTAACCAGAACTCGATAGTGATGAAGAATGTGATGATGCAATTTTTGATCAAGAAGGTTTGCCAAATGAAGTTGCTGGCGAGATTGAACTGCATTTGAATGAAGATGATGAGGATAGTGCCGAAACTGTAAGCTCTTCGCAAAGTAGTCCGCGCTGGCGAAAAACTGAAAAGATTTCTTTGACCTCCCATTCGATTCCACATAAAGTAGGGGAAGATCATTGCGGTAAGAAACCTTATAAAATATTTAGCTTATTTTTTACAAATGAGATGATTCCATTTATAATGGAACATACAAATTTGTATGCGGTACGAGACAAAAATGTTCAAGGCTTTGAAGTTAACGAACAAGAAATAAGAAAATTTTTAGGATTGTTACTAATAAGTGGTTATCATAGCGTTCCCTCTGAAAATGATTACTGGTCTACCAGTGTTCAGTGTTGACATGGAAGCGCTTATATTTGCTAAAACAATGAGTAGAGAAAGGGTTAGGTCCATAAAATGATTTCTACATGTTGCTGACAATAATAATCTGGCACTGCCCTCTTTTGTCCAAGTCGGAAATAAAAAAAAAAACGAGGGTCATTTGATTTTAGATCAGATGGAAAAGTGTTGTGCGTCAAATGGAACGACAATTCAGTTGTAACCGTGGCGTCACCCCAGTTTAAACAACGGAAAAGCGAGTAAAACAAGAACATAAGAAAAAGGTCAGTCAGCCGTTTATTTCTATGTACAATAAAGGAATGGGAGGGGTGGATGTTTGCGACCGATTGTTATCTTCGTATCGACCAAGAATACGCTCTAAAAAATGGTGGTGGAATATATTCTCGACTCTCTTGAATCTCTCTGTAATCGCTGCATTTAGATTCTATAAGCATATAAACACAACATCAAATGTAAACTATTTACAGTTCAGGAGAGCTGTAGCCCGAGCTTTGATAGCAACGCAAGAACAAAGGTTACGAATGGAATGTCCAGCTGCACCACCCGGCAATGCCTCTAGGTACGATAAAATTAATCATTTTATAGAATCTTTCTCTCAGGGAAGATGCATTGTGTCCATGGAAAAACACCAGGATGAGGTGTACCAAGTGCGATAAAAGGATGCATGTAGTGCAACATTTCATAATAAGTAAAATGTAAACAGTAAGAATCATACTTTGTACGATATAATACATATATTTCTTCCAAATAAATTTAAAAACTCTTGTATTTGTTTATTTTTTCCTAATTTTAGTCATAGCAATTCTAAAGTATAGCTTAATATGCCAACGTTCCCATTTTGGGAACATAAAAAATAACAGACAAATTTTTTTTTTTAAATTTCTAAATAGAAATTTATAATAGAAATTTATAAAGCTGGTAAAGAAGACTAATATATAACATTTTCAAGGTTTTGCTACTATTGCATTATGTAGCCGCCTTTAAATGGTTAATGGCGCGGGTCCTCGACCCTACCGTGATAACTGCATTGTTCCCTTGACTGTGCGACACTTGCTAGTCGAGTGTCCCACTCTTGGGGACCTGCGGAGGCGTCATCTCTCAGAACACCGACGAGCGGATGGCACATATCCTCTCTTCGGTGCTTGGAGAAGAAGCGTGCTACCCCGATAGTGGAACTTTTAAGTTTGCGGAAGAGGCTGGTCTCCCTTTTGTTGGGATTGCAAAATTGGGAATTCATTAATTAATAGATACAAAATAATAAAATCTATAATACTTGATCAGAAGAACTGAAGTTAGGTTTAATAAATATATTATAAAGTTAGAAAATAGGCCTCGGATGAACAGCCAGGCAAGTTTAAACACGTTCATACGTGTAATGGAATGAATTTAGATGTATCTTAGGAATAAAAAAGTATACTCTTTTATAATAGCTTTATCTAAATAGTATCGTTAATTCAAAGTAAATGAACCGAAACTAACCTAACCGAGTTCCCCCCCTCTCGCTCTCTGTATATATATATATATATATATATGTTCTTTTTCTGGCGGAACCCGCCGGAACGACGTTCGGTACCTTTTATTTTCAACATAGAGAAGAAAATTTCATGTTTTTTTCATCACAAATTTTTTTCAGGGATGAGACAGTTACATGACAGAATTTTAGGAATAGGAAGAACATTTAGGGGTAGGGGGGAATTGGGATGGTCAAGGGATGGGATGCGGTTACAAATGGCAAATGTTCTTGGAAAGTTATAGCTGAGTTCCGGAACCTTTCTTTACATAAAAAACAAATATATATATATATATATATATATATATATATGCGTCTCATTGGTGCAGTGGTTAGCGTCGCTGACTACGAATCCATCGGCCCCGGGATCGAGACCCAGTGACGGTAGACAGCGCGCAGCAAAACCCAGCTGTTCATCTTTCCACACAATAAAAAAGAAAATGGTTGGTAGATTAATGGTTAGTGGTTACCCTGGGTAGCCTAGTGGTTAAGACGCTGGGCTACTGGTGGGGCGTTGGTTCGAATTCCACTTAAACTGTAGGTCTAAAGTGGAGTGAGAAGCTTCACCTTCGTCAGAATGAACAATTCGGGCGGAAGCAAAATCAAGGTTAACCAAGGTTATGCAAGATGTGTGTGTGTGTGTGTGTGTGTGTGTGTGTGCGTCGGCAATTGTCATAATTGAGGTCGAGTGTGTAATAATTCACAGATGAGGAGTAATTTTCTTTTTTATTGGTATTTCAACATACAGTATATTTTTACCACTTTTCTTTTATTATTTCTAAGATAAACTCGTTTTTCATTTATAATGACAGAATTAACTAAATGCAACTTTATTTTATTTTCCACAAATTCTATTTGTAGTTCTTACGAGTATTTTCCTTTGTGAAAAATAGAATCGACTCAAACGATTTTGCCTGGAAAGCTTCTTTCATGCTTCCCAACGGCGGCATGTTCAGATAAGAATACTCGTCACTAAAAATACAAAATTAAACGTTAATGTCAACATTGTGTCAATCAATATGGATGTAATGTATATCTTATGTAATGTATTCTTTTTGAATAAAGATTTTGTTTGTTTTTGTCTTGTTGTTTTCTGAGGTGGCACTTTTGGTACCTCGGAATAATAAGTAACTTGTATAAAAAATTTGGAAAAATTTTTATGTCGGAAAATATGTTGGTCCTTATTAGGTTATCTAAATTTAGTTAAATTAGGTTAGGTTAGATTAGATAGTACTTCACTACTTAATGACTTAATAAAAAACAACCTTCCAACCCTCAATTGCGCCCGAAACTATTATCACGCCCTTATCGGTTCGAGGGCATTAAAGTTATGTCAGGTTAAATCTGGTTTGGTTAATTAGTTTTTCAGATATGTGGATTTAAAAAAGTTGGTGCCTCACTTATACCGAGATGTGCAGACGTGTGTGTGTAGTAAGTGCCAACTAATTTGTGCTCTGCTGGAGGTGCACCGAGTCAAATAATAATGATCCTGAATAGTTAATTAATAGTAATTTACCTATGCAATGCTCCACACAGTTATGACAACACTATTGTTTACTATAATCTCTTCATCCGCTGTCTTAATATATTCGTCAGCTCCACGACAATGAAGTAGTGAGGCGCTTGCATCTCTCAAGTTTTTATACCTTTGTAATTTTGTACTTAATTTGTCTGGGTATTTTGATTGTAAACAGAGGGGTAACGCAAATCGTGGTTTCTTTGTCCATATAGTTGGTACTATATAGCTTATTTACAAAGAAAAATGAAAAATTTGAAGATTTTTTTCAAGTAAACTATTTTATTTTGTTGTATTTTTATACCTGAAAACAAATGCAAAATTTTAAGAATTTGTCAGTATATGCAACCCAAATTCCAAGAGTTGCCCCTTTGAAATGGCCCTTCACGAGTAAAGATTCAAATCGAGACCTCCTTTTCTACACTAGTAAGAGACATCGAGAAATTTTCATCGATTTTCTTTCTTTGGAGACATGTTAAAGGAAAGTTCATAGTGCAACAATCTTCATACAGTAGAAGAGCTACAGTACAACATCATGAACAACATTCAGACATTCCTGTGGATGTATTGCGGTGCACCTTCGACAGTATGCGGAGTTATGTTCAGTTGTGCCTGCCAAAGAGGGAATCAGTCAATTACAGCTACCAGTTATGATTCAGATGGGTTAGATATTGGTAAAATTCAACTCATGGAAAATTACACCATGATAAATTTTATGTAGAAAGGTGTAGACATTAGTGGGCTGGGCGAACAGAAAGAAAAAAATAATATATATATACACATACATGGTGTTTCACAACCGGTCTGCCATAATTTTGGGGGTGATTTAGGGGGTTGATATCGAGTAAAAAAGTTAATACAAAATCGGTGCTATTTCCAACCGTTGCGGAGCTACGGACGTTTTAAGGTGCACGGAAAAAAAGTAAACGAGAGTATTACTCCGATGTATTTATTGCTACATTTATGAGATACACCTTATAAATGTTCAAAATGTCTGCCTCACTTTTCAGTGTACAGCCTAGCTCGTTCCAAACAAGAGTCCACTGCCCATTGAATCATTTCGGGGTGTTCTCGTATGTAAGCAGCGACATTCATACATTGGTATGCATATGAAATTTTTTTGTCTGCTGTGAGGGTTTTTTCAACTCATATTATATAATTCGACCATGCTGAATTCGAAAATGACATTCGTTTTCCTCAATCAGGTCAGGTTTTTTCTCTATTGGCCATTTATTATAAGTCCAATTTTATCCCCAAATTTATTGTTTTTTTTAGCTTAAACACTGTAGATACGAGTAATATTATAAGAACACTCGTGAAAAATGAAAACGTTGTGTGAATAAATACTTTTATTCATACAATGAATATGGAAAAAAGTTTATTGAGGAAGGAATGAAGTTTTTTTGGCTTTCCGTCTGTGTTTTTCTTCGGGCACATCTCGCTTCAAACACCAGCAATAGTCCGCCAGCATATTGATATCCCAGTTTCCCTGGTACCTCTCTTCCATTATTTTGATATCTTGGTGAAATCGTTCACCCTGTTACTCAATATAATCCCTGCAATTTTCAGGAAAATAGTCCAAGTGGGACCACAAAAAGTGCATTTTTATGGACATGCGCGACCCATGAGCTTTGAAAGCTTCCATCAAGTTTTCGACAACGGACTCGTATTCTGGACTTCTACGCTTGCCAAGAAAATCAGTGACAACTGATTTGAATGCCTGCCAGGCATTCTTCTCAGTTGGAGTCATTGCGTTTTCGAACTGAGTAGCCTTGATCAAAGTTCGAATTTGAGGACCATCAAAAACCCCAGCATTTAGTTTAGCATCAGATATATGAGGAAATTTACTCTCGAGATATCGGAATGCTGAACTCTCCTTATTCATTGATTTGATGAAATTTTTCATCAAGCCCAGCTTAATATGAAGTGGTGGGAGCAAAATTTTTGTTGGTGGCACAAGGGGCACTGAAACGACATTATGCGACCCAGGTTCAAAATTCTCTCTGGATGCCCATTCACGCTGTGCATAGTGCTTCTCATCCGCTCGGCTATCCCATTTGCAGAGGAAACGTGGGTATTTCGTGTATCCCCCTTGCATTCCCAATACAAATGCCACAATCTGAAAAAAAATGAAAATATTTAAAGAATTTAGAGAATTTGTTCTATCAGATAAAAAAATATATGCATTGGACTGTATCACTTCTGTGGGGAAGTTAAGTGTTCTTATACGCTCTCAAATAACCTTTGGAAAAACAACATAGTCAATAGCAATAGTTTACTTATGATATTAGTATTACCTTCAAATCTCCACAGATCCTCCAGTTATGTTGGTCGTATACGAGAGCATCCAGTAAAATTTTAATGTTATCGTAGCTCTCAGTAAGTTGTACGGAATGTGCTACAGGGACTGATGCAACCCTATTCCCAATGTCGAGAAGTACTGCTTTCAAACTTCGTTTAGACGAGTCTATAAATAGCCTCCATTCTGATGCGTTATATGGCAGGCCCAAGGATTCGATTAGCCCCTCAACATTGCAGCAGTACACTAAGGAAGAGGTATTTTCGTGCACTGCAAAAAACTTGCGGAATTCTTCCTCTCGTTTCCTATACCAGGAGAATGTTGTTCCCGGAGCCAGCAAGTTGTCCTCTCGAAGTCGTGAGCCCAAGATCTCGGCAGCTAATTTGGAAAGTCCTAAATCCCTGGTAAGATCATTAAGTTTGGCCTGGTTGAGAGGCCTCGGCTCATTTGAAGCGGTATTTTGAGGTATATACGACTGGGACTGGTCATTGGCATTGGTCATTGATTCATCATCAGAATCATCGAAGTCCAGGGTTTGAGGTGGGTCGGGTATTGGAATTCCAGGACCATGGGGTACAGGTCTCATAGCAGAAGGAATGTCAGGGTATACAACAATGTGTTTATTCTTCTTGTTAACTCCTGAAAATAGAAACACAGAAACATGGATATAAAACTTGCATATGAAATAGAAGAAGCATTCAGACAGTGGCGGCTCGTGAGGGAAGGCTGCGGTCTGTAAGATATGAAATAGGTCGATGGAGTCTGCATATTTTCTTTCTTTTTCATTCATATTGTCCCTTCGGGGACAATATGAATGAAAAAGAAAGAAAATATACAATCATTGTATATGTAAATGTAACTTGTATAACAATATGTATGTGTAAATGTATTTTCTATAACAATATGTATATGTAAATGTATCATTACCATTATGGTGAATATTATGCTATATATGGTGAATATTACATTATGGTGAATATTATGTCAAGTTTCATACGAGGATTTCAAAATATTTAAGAAAAATAAATTTATAAGCCCACCTTGGAGGTTTGTCATGCAGAAATAGCAATCTGTCACGTGATCCTTTCCTTCTCTCCAAATCATGGGAATTCCAAAAGGCAAAGATTTCGCTCTGCCTTTGTTCCATCTTCTCAAATTTTTAATGCACGTCTTGCAGCACATATGAGGGGCGAAATTTTTGTCCTGGTCCCCTAGCTTAATTCCAAAGTATGCTCTATACATTGTCTTCACAAATTTAGTGATTTGGGACTGGTTATTTGGCATGGTAACCGTCCCACATATGTAGCAGAATCTATTGGGATCATTTTTACACGCTCTATTCATTATGAAATATTTTATCTATATGCCTGAAAAGTAAAAAAAGATATTATACAAGTGAAACAAGTGATGATAGATGTTACTGTTCCAATTTCGCTTTGACAAAATCATGAAAAATTCTATTTTACTTATGAGGCCATAGCCGGATAACCTGAGCTGATTGAGAAAAACGGATTGCAGATTCGAAATCAGCAGGAAAAACTCTATAAGAATCACTTACAAATTCCTTGACAGCAAAATGGATGCATATCAGTGTAATCCGACGCAAGAGTTCCTCTCTCGTTTGTACTTTGGTCTTGTAGACCATCTCTTTCATAAGGCCCCATAAAAAGAAATCTAACGGGGTTAGGTCCGGAGATCTCGGGGGCCCCGATATTGGACCAGCACGACCAATCCAACGATTCCCGTACCGTTGATTCAAGTAATCCTTAACATGACAACCAAAATATGGTGGCGCCTCATCGTGCTGAAAGAACATCCTGCGCTTTGTCTCCAAGGGCACGTCCTCCATCAAAAGCGGCAATTCATTCGTCAGGAAGTTCAGCAGTTAATCGTTGTTTCAAAACGGACGATCTAATCAGCTGATCTCTAATTACATCGCACCAAACCTTCACCGAGAATCGATGTTCAAAGTTTCTTTCAACGATACCGTGGGGAATATGGGCGGACCACAAGTGGGAATTTCGTCTATTGTTAATTCCATCCCGAATGAATTGTGCTTCGTCACTAAACAGTATGCGATTAAGAACTTGGCGATACATAACCATCCACTGGCAAAATTGAACACGTTTATCGTAATCATTTGGTTGAAGAGCTTGCACACGTTGCAAATGATATGGATACAAACCCTCATCATGTTTGGTTCCCCACACACGCGATGCGGATTTACCAATTCGTCCTCCACAGCAACGGGTCGTCGTGTTACATGTTCTTGGTTACGTGGAACAATTGTCCCTGTTTCCCTTAATCTCTGGTTTGTGTCGCTAAACACTTGCCTGTTCGGTAATCGGCGGTTCGAAAAACGTCTTCAATATTCTTCAACTGCCGTTCTGCTGTTACCATCACAGAATCCATAAATGAAATGGATATCAGCGTATTCAGCGGGTGTGAACTGTTGATTCATTTTGATTGTTCATCTGAGCGCAACACAATGTCTCGTACCACAGATCAGAACCAACTGAAAGAAAAAACTGAGGATTAGTAGTGGTAATTTCGTTAACCAAAATTACCACCAGTGCTGCCATCTATCGAATTACACACAAGTAGGGATTTGTTTGCACATCTTAAAACGTCTGTAGCTCCGTAACGGTTGAAAATAGCACCTATGTTGTATTAACCTTTTTACTCAATATCACCCCCCAAATCACCCCCTAAATCACCCCCTAAATCACCCCCTAAATTATCCCCCCAAAGCATAGCAGACCGATTGTGAAACATCACACAAACATTTAATATATATATATATATTATATTTATACCCGGTGAGTTTAACCCTCAAGTACAATAGAGTA
Source organism: Bathynomus jamesi (assembly GCA_023014485.1). NCBI lineage: Eukaryota > Metazoa > Arthropoda > Malacostraca > Isopoda > Cirolanidae > Bathynomus > Bathynomus jamesi. The sequence goes on along the minus strand of JAJOZX010002605.1, from coordinate 169,896 downwards.
CTCCTTTAAACAGAGTGCGCTGACCCCCTTTTTGGGTCACTTACGGAATCCGGGAGCTTCCTTAGCCCTTGTTTCACTCGTCGAGTTTAGATTATGATGGAATTAACTGAGAGTCAACTTTAATTTTAGGTACTTTAATTAAGTAAGCGTATTACAGGCGAAAGTTTATAATAAATGCTTAGCTCTTAGGTTCACAAGGTCATATTTTAAATTACGTTCACCGGGCTACGAATGAATTAGTTTTATGTCTATGCGTGACAATTAAGGTCACGTGGAAATAAACGAATTAAGTCTGCTGGCGTTTCCTTCAGTCAGGTTCTCAATATCGATATTCCGATATAAAGCTTAGTCCTTGAATTATGTTAATTTGAAATTGAAAAGTTCAGACGGTTCCCTTCTCGAGACAACACCCTTGAGTTCTTTCTAGAACCGCCTAAAAGCACGCTAATGACATACGGGACAACTCGCTCCTCGTTAGCCGCGATAAAATGACTGACGATTTTCTGCTAAGACTTACTACCCTTAAGCCCGTTCTAAAATCGTCTCGAAGCAAAACTAATGCATACGAGGTAACTCGCACCCTCGTTACCCGCGGAGACCAAGATCTGGATCTCGAATCTTGAATCTTAAGTCTGTCCTTCAATGGCTGGACCCCTCCTTATATAGGGAGAAATCCACTCTCACATACGTCAGAGAGGTGAGTCACCATGAGACCAAGAAAATGTTTGGTTTCTCAGAGTCAAGGTTTCCATCTTGACACTCGAAACGGATATGCGATGTTAGCTTGGAAGGTACATGGGCAAACAGCGAGCGCAAGATGTCACGAAAGTGCATCTGAGCGCTCTTGGTTAAAATGAATGGCGGTTTTAATATATTTCATATTTCGGGTGCGCGCTTGAGGGCATAGAAAAGATTTAAGCAGATTCTCGCGTCAATCACTGAGAAAAAGGTGAGCGCCTGTTCTTGTAGGATATTTAAGAAGGTGGGCATGCTTGTGTATGACATTTATCGTATCTATTTCATTTTCCAATATTGCGTATGATACTCGTCTCGTATAACATATATAATATATATATATATATATATATACACACTATATATATATACATACAGTCATACACTATATATATATATATATATATATATATATATATATATATATATATATATATATACATATACACTACAGGTGTCCCAGAATTATCTGTACAAGTTTTGGCTGTTATTAAAAGTCAACCATGAAGTGTAGAAATTCCAGTGTTGTCCCATTTTACAGAGAATCTCATTAAGTTTTTTCTGATACCAAGTTTTGACAAGTTTTTTAGAAATTCCAGTGTGTCCGAAAATTATCTGTACAATTTCATCTTTTAATAAAATTCTTGATAACACACGTAAAATTCTTAAACAAGATTATTTAGAATCTGTATTTTCAAAAGTTTTTTTATTAAAGTAACGTTGTTACAAACATTCGATATGTGCACCATCAGTGATTCGCAAAACATCCAATCGATAATCCAAATGTTGCCATGTACGCTGCAGCATATCCACATCAATTCGCTCAATAGCAGCTGTGATTCTTGCTTTTAAATCATCAATGTCTGTCACCCGCGTACAAAAAAGAAAAAACTTGTCAAAACTTGTTATCAGAAAAAACTTAATGAGTTTCTCTGTAAAATGGGACGACACTGGAATTTCTACACTTCATGGTTGACTTTTAATAACAGCCAAAAATTGTACAGATAATTCTCGGACACCCGGTATATATATATATATATATATATATATATATATATATATATATATTATATATATATATATATATATATATATATATCACCATAAAACCAGTGGAAAATGTTAACAAAACTTTCAACCGAAAGCGTAGACATTTAAAAAAAAATGCAGCCAACTCGCGAATTGTCGCACTTTGAATGGTTGCATATCCGCTTCTTTACATTAATGCCCTCTATATAACCTTCGAATCATCGTACATACATCTTTGCACTCGCTTTTTCCCGCCTTTTTGAGATTTTGGATGCATACCTGGAATACGATAATGGCTTGGTGTCCCGTGCAATGCCTCCGCTTTTTCTGCCCCTAGATGTTAGTCCTTTGTCAGCAGTTGAACGTGTAATGCGTGACTGTTCGCTGTGCATCATTAAACACTGCTTTTCAGCCTTTTCCAATCATTAATTTTGGCCTTAATATTCGTCATCTGTATTGTTGGTATGTTCGATGATGAACGGTGGTTATAAGGAAGGTGTAAAATTGAATTATGCAACCGTTGCAAAAAAGAAGGAAGTCTTGGACAAGATCCAAAAAAGTGTCTCCATCACATCTTGCGAGCGAAGTACGGCGTGGCCAGTACTCTTTACGACTGGAAGCGAGATCCCGATAAGACTGATGAGGAATTTCCACCCTTAAGAAACCTAAAGATTGTAAATATGCAACATGATTGTTTTGTAAAGGTTGAAATTCATGGATGCAAGTGCAGCGTCGTCATGGGGATTCTCTTGAATTATGCTATTATCTCGCAGAAGGCAAAGGAAATTTATGACGCCTTGCCATCAGGCTCTGACAATCCTAAACCTCCTTTTGTTGTTTCTGATGGTGCATAAATCGTTTCATGCGTCGCCATGTGCATCATATGGTTCGATGCAAGGCGAAGCTGGAAGTGGTGATCAGAAGGCCGCAGACAATTTCATGTCCAAGACTGATTACCTTCTTGAAGACTATTCGCCGAAACAAATCTTTAATGCTGATGAAACTGAACGTTTTTGGAAGTCACTGCCGAAAATGTCCATTCTCATGAAAAAGGAAAAGACGACTGGCTTTAAGAATCGAAAGATCGCATTATAGTCTTGTTTTGTTCGAATGCTGCTATATACGTAACAATAATCATGAAACTGATTGGAATAATTCGCGTGTCTTGTTTAAAAATAATAACAATACTGAAAGAAATATAACTGAAGCAGCGTATATTTAGCATATTAACAATTTTAATTTTAGTTCAGGTACACATAAACTTAATGATTGTGTTTTCAACCTTATTTTTAATCAGTATAAAGCCAGTTTCCCACCACCCTTCAATAATCTGAGAGATTAGATCAATGGTGAGAGTTTCTAATAAGGCTTGTACCGGGTCATCAAGAAATTACGCTCTAATTTGAATTGCTTATATTTATTATAGTATTTCAATTACGATACTGGTTCTGCTGTCACAACAACAGTAAAGTACGGGAGATTTTATTCATGCGAAAAGAAACATTTTTTTCAACAAGATGGGGCAAGACCACATACGACAAATGCCGTTCTTCATTTCCTTAGTGAACATTTTCATGATAGGGTCATTTCGAATCGTTATCATGGCAGTGGTGTAACAATCGGGTGGCGTTGGTGGCAAAATGCCATGGATCCAGGGGCCAGAAGGGCCTAGTTTATAGTCTTCAAAATTTAGAAAAACCCAAAGAAATATTTTTTTTTTAATATTTTTTTGCTTTTTTATATTTCCAGCAACTCCAGGAAAGAAACTAGATTATTTTGCGGAGGTGAAAGCAAGAAAGAAAGATTTCTGAAGATACTGTATTTTTTTATATCATAAATTTCATGTAAACCTGTCTCAAACTATTCTATGTTTATTTTTTTTAATACTGATTTCATATGTTTGAAATATATACTTCATCTAGCTGAATGTTTTCTTCACATTATAAAATCTAACCCTTCTTGCTCATTCATTATATTTGATTAATTAGAGAGAGAAAATTAACAGGCTTTACATATTTTGGTTCCAAATTAACCATAAAAGTTGTTGGTTGGGGGGAGGGACCCCCCTCCCCCAAACCAACAACGTAAAGTTTAAAATTTCACTGATGGGTCCCCTCGAGGAAAACCCATCAATGAAATTTTACTACGGGCCATTCTGGCCTAGCTATGCCAGTGTATCCTGGACGCTTTGGATTTGGATGGTCCTGGCCACCAGATTTGAATTCGTGATTATTTCTTATGGAAATTCGTTAAAGACAATGTGTACAGGAATAATCCACATTCGGTCGAACAATAAAGGCAGAAATTACAGCTTCTGTGGAGAGCATCACTGATGAAACACTAGCTCTGGTTATGGAAAATTTCAGTGGACGCTTGCAATGGTGTTGGATGCATAGGGATCACATATTGAAAATGTTTTCACATGAATAAAATCTCCTGTGCTTCATTGTTGTTGTGACAACAGAACCAGTGCTGTAATTCAAATACTTTAATAAATATAAGAAATTCAAATTAGAGCCTCTTTTTTGATGACCAGCTATATAAGCTGGACGAACTCCTCTGTATTTTCAGTTTCCCTAAAGAGGAGTTTAAATATACTCGAAAGTACTCGGATTGGATGTTTCATTTTTTCCTGCGAGTTATTTCAGAATAAAAAAGTTCACGCGCTCAATGGGTAAATCTCAGCGGAAACATTTGTTTATTGGGTAATTAGATAGTGTAAAACTATTCCATGTAAGTAAATTTACAGTCGCTTCGGAGCTGGTTTACTCTTTGTAAACTTTACATTACTTTGTAATTTCAACGCCTTTAAATAACCATTTATTATAATGAAAAGGTAACAGACGCTTGTATGAATTAACAAACACTGCTTAATATGATTCAAGCATAGAAAGTGATTAAACAAGCGTATAATATCCAGGAAGCGGAACAAAGTCGATCTGAGCAATGTCGACATGAATAATGTCGATACCTAAAAGTTAGTTTAATTTAAGTCAGGCTAGGTTCATTTGGGTTAGGTTAGGCTACATTATGTCAGGTTAGGTTACGCTTGGTTAGGTCAGGTTAGATTAGTCATTTTCATTAAAAATCTGAAATGTATATTTGAAATCTGGGATCAATCCCAGAATAGGC
>JAJOZX010002605.1:82500-162500 GCA_023014485.1 Bathynomus jamesi | reverse complement strand
TGTATTATATATAAAAATAAATATATATAATTTTCACTGTGTGTGATTTTTTTTGTCCGTTGTGATAATCTAACGATCAATAATCTCGAAGGACAAATATGTTTTAGTTTTTTCCAAAGTTTAATCACTTACGCTTTCATTAAGGGTCTTTTTTTCGCGGGGGGGGGGGGGGGAATGTAAAGAAAGCTCTTCTCTGCTGTATACAATGATTATTTTTTCGAATTTCACCCGCATTAGGATTTTAATTTAAAAAGTCGAAATTAAAATAACTCGGATGATATTGTACCCAGGTTTTTACACACCTGACTTTAACCTAACCTTACTAGCCTAACTTAGTCTAACCTAACGTAAACTAACTTAACCTCGAAAAAAACTGTCGGATGAAAATCAGGAACATTAATTTTCTACTAGGTATTGGTTATACAGGTAGTACGAAATCCGAGCAAAATGGAAATCGCTCTCTCTCTCTCTCTCTCTCTCTCTCTCTCTCTCTCTCTCTCTATATATATATATATATATATATATATATATATATATATATATATAACGTTCGTAATCGTTGTATGGAATTATTATTATTATTACTATTTTATTATTATTATTTTTTATTATTATTATTATTACCATCAAATTTCATCTTGTTCATTTCGAACCCATTTTACTCTTATTTATTACAAATTAAATTTCTCGTTTATATGTTCCCCATTGTTCATAATAATAAATTCTTCAGACTTTTTCAGATGTAGAAAAGTTAGTTCAGTGTTAAAACAACTGTTTTTCAAAGTTTGTTCGGTCTGCTTTGCATTTACTCTATATATTCTCATTTCACTGAAAAATACTTCGTTTTTACCCCTTTAACGGATCACGAAAGAAAATGTTTAGAAAATAAGTTTGAAATTGTTGAATTAAATTTTTAAATATTCCTCTCCCCTCAGTTTAATTTAAAGGGAATTTTATCTTATTCGTTCACTCTTTGTAATGGAGACTGTCTGTTCATTTTCTTATTTACACAAAATATACTGTAATTGTGTAGTTTTATTTCTTGTATGCGTGGAAGGAAATGTATGGGTACGCAATAACCAACGTATATTGTTAATTATTTGACTAGTTTATATGGTTATACGAGTAATTCAGCTAGATACAATAATTTCTCTATATCAGGTTTTATTTTTCTGGTAGAAAATTTAATTAAATAGTTTTTAAAATTATTATATGGTTGAAGCTTCAAATTTAAACCAACCATTTTGAAATGTTTCCAAATATTTAGTTGTTGCGAACGGTTATTTTGCCTACGTATGTTTTCATATATGGGGTGCCCGATAGATCAGTGGTTACGGTGTCGGTGGTATGGGCGGTGAGGCTCTAAGGTTCGCTCTCAGCTGCTGGCATCAAGCGTGGTTGGGCCGGCCACTCACCCTGTTTCTGATCTGGCTTAGGCGATCCTTGGGGTACACTCACCCGAAATAGTGGGAAAATGACCTTCCTGAATGCAAGGTAAGACATCATTGCATGGAAAGACACTAAATAAATAGAAAAAAAATTCAACTTAAAAAATCTTTAATAATGTTAAGACCGATCAAATTTGCCAACGTCTTTATTATATACTATCAGTAAAAGTTTGTAAATTTTGCTTTCTACCAAATCCACTTTGAATTGATAGCATATAATTTGCGAAACGAGAATGTATAATAGACCTATTTAATAACATTTAAAGGTGATATTGTAATATATAAGATCACATTTTATAGCCAGTCAATGATATATTCAATAATTATGTACTCATGATCATAACTGATCTTCATAATAGACATAATAAACAACACTGACCTCGGATTAAAAGAAAGAGCAAGAATCTTTATATAAATGGTGTTTTAGTCGTATACCCGTATACCCGCATGCAACTTTCTTACCTGACATTACAACATTCTCTCAAAACGAATCTAAAAAGAGAAAATAAATTGAATATAGATATGCTAAAACTATCTAAGAAGAGAATCAGCCAAAAAAGTCTTCCATCATTACTTACCTGGTTTAATGCAATAAATTTAAAAGGTCTTTATATACGAGTAGAAGAAGTTGATTGCAACACAAATACACTTCACAGTCATTTCATAAACCAATAATCTTTCTAGTGTGATAAAAATGATTGTCAGTAAAAAAAAAGTGTATATATATATATATATATATATATATATATATATATATATATATATATATATATATATATATATATATATATATATATGATCTTTTTGTTAATCTTTTACTCACTATATATGTTCACGTTTTTACTTTTCATTTTTTAGCACTGATGATGAAAATTTAATTTCCAAAACGTCTAACCAATAAACATGTACCACCTTCTTGTCCTCTTATTCCTTACTAAGTTGCGGCTCCCCAAGAACAAACCCTTCAATCAATATATATATATATACTGTATATATATAACGTATATATATGCGCCTCGGTGGTGTAGTTGTTAGCGTCGGTGATTACGAATTCATCGGCCACGGGATCGAGACCCGGTGACGGCAGCCGGCGCGCAGCAAAACCCAGCTGTTCATCCTTCCACACAATAAAAAAAAGTGGTTGGTAGATAAATGGGCACCCTGGGCGGCCTAGTGGTTAAGACGCCGGGCTGCTGGTGGGGCGTGGTTCGGATTCCACGTTAAACTGTAGGTCTAAGGTGGAGTGAAAAGTTTGACCTTCGTCAGAGTGAACAATTCGGGCGGAAGCTTACCAAAGGTATTACCAAAGCTCTCTCTCTCTCTCTCTCTCTCTCTCTCTCTCTCTCTCTCTCTATATATATATATATATATATTATGTATGTATGTATATGACACAAGTAAGATGTATGTATGTATGTATTTATGTATGTATGTATATGACACAAGTAAGATCTGACTTGGAAAAATGACAAAAAATGCAGCAAATTTATTGAAGTATCTCGCACAAATATTAAGACATTACCAAAATTAACCTAACTTAACTAAACCGAGCTTGAAAGTTTGAAAATTAACGAAAGTTTATCAAATAACAGTTTGTCCAGTACACTTAAATCTTACTTAGGAAAAAAACAGTCACATACGAGTATAATGGACTCTTTATGACATTTTATTTGCATATAATACGACTCATAAATATTTAAAAAATCGGATTGGCGACTTCAGTTATTCATTGCTAAATTCAACGATTCAGGTATTCTGACAGGGTGCTGACCCTTATATATATATATATATATATATATATATATATATATATATATATATATATATATATATATATATATATACAGGGTGTTTCAGGAGGAAAGGTCAATACTTCGGAGGTCATAGTATCGGTCATTGAATGGTTACGGAGATAGAGCTGTTTGAATCTGATGCGCGCGCAGCTCTTCCTCCCCCTCCCCTCCCCTATAACCTTGAACCATGTAAGCTGTAATGTAAACATGTAACATAAGCCAATCGACAGCTGACTGTTGTGAGTGACATTGTTTGGTGTTTGAAGCAGTGTTAAGAATGCCACACACCTTCACACATGCCGAATATGCAGATATGGTGTATGTCTACTGTTTTTGCGATGGAAGTGCAACAGCTACTGTTGCAGAATACCGTCGACTGTTTCCGAACCGCAGAATTCCGGATCGAAGAGTGTTTACCAGGGTTTTCAACACATTGCGTGAGATTGGTACACTTCCCAGCGCTCATGTTTCATCTGAACGTGAAGGTCAACAAGATGTGGATGGAGTGGAGAACATTCTTCAGTTGGTAGAGTGTAGTCCTACTACTAGCTCACGAAGAATTTCTACACGTCTCGGTGTACCACACAAGAGTATGGCGAACATTACGTGAGGAAGGCTTGCATCCATATCGTGTACAGCGTGTACAACACCTTCAACCAGGAGACGCTGCCATGCGACTGGAATTTTGTCATTGGGTAAATGCTAATCGTCGATTGCTTCGATTAATACTGTTCACCGATGAAGCTACTTTCACCCGTGACGGTATCAACAACACTCGTAACTCTCATCGGTGGTCAGACGAAAATCCAAATGCCACTGTGGAAACAAATTTTTAACATCGCTTCTCTGCCAATGTGTGGTGCGGTATCATCGATGATCAGCTGATTGGCCCTGTTACTTTAGAGCAGGGGTCCCCAACCCTGTGCCCGCGAGCACCATGGTGCCCGCCGACCCGTTTGCGTGTGCCCGCCACTGACTGACTACGATTGATAAGTTTTTATTTAAATTTTTAATAAAATGTTAAGCATGTTACATATTTTAAATATTTAGTTACTAAATATTTAAAATATGTAACATACTTAACATTTTATTAAATTTTAGTAGTTAATTACAGAAACAGATGCTCATTTATTTGAAAATAATTATTTCTTTATAAATAAATTAAGTTATCGTTTTGATAATTTTTTTTAAGATCTTAGTTAGCCCATCCTTGTTTTTTTTTGTGTATTACGTTCATTATTTTACATAGGAATTAAATGGTTTTTTTTGTGTATTACGTTCATTATTTTACATAGGAATTAAATGTTTTTTTTGTGTATTATGTTCATTATTAAGTCCAACTATAAATTTGCATTGAAAAAATAAATGGTGCCCGCCGCACTACGGGTAGTCTTGAATGTGCTCTTCGGCACAAAAAGGTTGGGGACCCCTGCTTTAGAGAATCGTCTTACAGGACAAAGTTACCTAGAATTTCTGCAAAATGAATTGCCAGGACTATTGGAGGATGTTCCTTTGGCTACACGCGCTGGTATGTACTTTCAGCATGACGGAGCTCCTCCACATTCTACCCGTCTGGTGATGCAATACCTAAATCAAACTTTCCCTGGTCGATGGATCGGCCGCGGTGGTCCCATTCAATGGCCACCAAGGTCTCCAGACCTCTCTCCGTTAGATTATTGTTTGTAGGGGTGGATGAAAAGTCAAGTTTACAAAAGAAAGGTGGATCCACGAGACGAATTGCTCGCGCGCATTTTGGATGCTGCTGCCCGCATAAAGGAACGTCAAGATCAACTCAGACGAACAACACGCGATCTTCGCACACGAGTTGCAAAGTGCATTGAAGTTGGCGGTGGGATTTTCGAAAACGTATTGTAAACTGTAACAAATTTGTCATTTCTGTATCTGATACCATTCAAAATGCCAATGTTTAAACATTAAATGTTAGAAACAGTAATTGGTCTCTCTTTCTTGATTACCATTAACAATGCTTTTGTATTTGTAGATTCAAACAGCTCTATCTCCATAACCATTCAGAATTAGACACATGTTCATATGAACTTTTTTCTCACAATGACCGATACTATCACCTCCCGAAGTATTGACCTTTCCTCCTGAAACACCTGTATATATATATATATATATATATATATACACACACACACACACACACACACACACACACACACACTGTAGGAATTGCCAATTTTATATTTTGAAGGAAATCTCCTCAGGACTGCGAATGCGTCACAACACGGTTTTCACCCTTGCCCAAATATGGAGTCTCCGTTTTGAAATTCCTAATTTTGGACTGTAAGTGAAAGTGGGAATGGCGTCAAATGAGAATCAATCACTTTTGGTCAATGCATAAACAATGTCGAAATTGAATTTCTCTTCACAATAGTGTTTGAGATAAAAAAAAATTTGAGATACAGGGTGAACCAAAAAGGTGTTTCCCCACAACAATGTGCAATCTATTTTTGAAGTGACATGTTATTGGGTCATCCTGTAATTTCAGGACGATGAGATAATTGAAGTTAAAATGTGGCCTTTTAATGGTTTTCTACTTTAATTCTATAAGAAGTGATATTCTTAAATAGTCTTTACTACAGTAGTTTTAAAGTTTTTACTAAATGTTTCAGTGAAAGCTTTTATCTTTGTACTGAAAAAAGAAAAACCTCAAATAAAACACGTTTGTTTCTCTCTCTCTCTCTCTCTCATATATATATATATATATATTATATATTATATTAATTGACAAGCCTTTGATCTTGTGAATGTAGTGGACTTTGAGGGTGTATCTGTGAGAGTGTTTCTAAATTTGTACTAATCACTCCATTGCAAGTAGGTTCTTAATAATAATAATAATAATAATAATAATATTGGTAACTAACAGCTGGAAATTAATGTTAAGTTCTGTCGAGAAGGGCTCTTCCTATGTAATTAGGATTACAAACTTGAAAACAACGTGACATGTTCGAAATTAGACATTATGAAATTTAAATTAAACCAATTTTGCTTGGCATGAAAACAGAGAAGTGGGTTGTTATTGTGACAATAATAATTTGGGGGATTATATCTAAATACAGCGAAATATTATAAAATAAACCAACCAAGCAAATGTTTGTTATACACACACACACACACACAGTGATGGAACAAGGAACTCTCCTAAGAAAATGAAATCCACTATAGTTCTATATTATAGATATAGACTATATATATATATATATATATATATATATATATATATATATATATATATATATATATATATATATATATATATATATCTTTAATTCTTAACTGATTTTTTTATATGGGTTTTATTATGTTTGAAGCTTTCAAATCCATCTATCAGACAATATTAGCTGAAGGAAAAATGGTTTAGTAGTTAATCCAGAAATAATATTTGTATAAAGTTAATTAATGTTGGAGTTAGTTAACAAGCTGACTGAAGTGAAAAAGATGCCATAAGTTAAATTGAATAAAATGTTTAATTTATCAAAGTTTGCAAGTTAATTAGCATTTGTTTATACTATTTATTTATTTATTAAAACATAATCCAATAGCTTATTGAGCATTTTCTTATGTTAATTAAGTTAAATTTATAAAATTGTTAATTCACAATTTTTATCATCTTCCGATAGTGAAAATGTTAAAATATTTTCAATAATGTTTGTTCTCTAGTCCGTGGAGGACATTAAAAAATGTTAAGCTCTCTCGAATAACTCTTTTCGAGAGGGGCTCGAACGGAAATATTCCTTTCTGTGGTAGAGTATACTCTTCCGCAAAGGTTTAGAAAAAAATGTCCGCTATAAATATCTATAAATGTCCGCTATAAAGTATAAATATCTTCGTTTTTATTCCAACGAGGGGTGGAATGTGAGCCGGGCACGACCGTATCTCGGCGGGAAGTGTTAATTGGTTTACATTTCCTTAATTTATTCTTCTGAGAAAAGATGAAAGAGATGAGCGGAAGACCTAATTTTCATGCAAGTGGTTGAAAGTTGGTATTCAGCCCCGAGCTTATTTAAAGTACAAATTAAAAGTGTTGAGTGCGTGGTTTCTCCGGGGTTGACGTCCCTTTCCCGGGTAACCCATGGATCGGTAACTTGTAGGTGACCCTTCCATTGAACCATTCGTGGGTGAGTGTTAACGTTATTAACGCATAATGTACGACATTGTTTATGACACGAAGCTGGTCGCGTGAACCCTTTATGTTTTTCTCGTCGTATTATTTTTCACTCAAACCTCAGCTAAGTGACACTTGTTACCGAAACAATTTAAAATATATCTCCAACTGTTTTTTTTGAAACACAACAAAGTTTTAATATTTTAATCTAATGTTCGTTCACAGAATAAATTACATTACCTTTCTTTTCAACCTTTCAAAGGTTCCGTGCGATGATTCCTCATTTTCACGAAGGTCAAGCTTGTCGCCACTCCTCTCGAGTTGGCCTGGTGAAGTAGTGAGTTAGTTTCTTGTACTCTCCACTTCACATAGCCAGGTACGCCCGGCTCATCTGGGATTGTTCTGAGCCAGGCGTCTAATCTTCCTTTGAAGATGTCCACTGCAACACCATTTATGTTCCTTAGGTCTTTGGGCAGCTGATTAAACAGTTTTTGTCCTCTCACAACAAAACTATTTTCTTTCAGGATCTCGCCTTTAATTTGGGAACACGAGACAGTCCTCATTTTCTACTTTCCACCGTTGTTTGGGGAGTTACGGGCTTCAGAGTAAGATTACGGACTAGTTTCTCCATTATTTTCCAAATAAATAATGGTGTATCTCTTTCTTCTCCTTTCCATTGAATAGAGGTTTAGTTCGCGTAACCTTTCCAGTAATTTAGTTCTTTGCACCCATTGATCTTGGCTGTGAAGCTTCTCTGAACCCCTTCTAGCTATCTAATGTCTTCTTTTTTATATAGGGATGTTAGGACCGAGCAATATTCCAATTTTGGTATGATCAGTGTTTACAGTAGAGGAATCATTATATTCCTATCCCTTCGTTTAAAGGTTCTCAGTATCTGCCCAGTTATTCTCTTTCCTCTGTTTACTGCTATCTTATTTTGCGTTTCAAATTTCGCATCATCAGTCATTACAACCCCTAAATCTTTTGCTCTAAAATTTCTCTGAATTTCCTGTCCATTTGGGGTATAATATTCCATGGATTTTAGGTCTTCTCTTTTTCTTTACCGTAACAGTTGAAATTTCTCAGTGTTGAACTTCATATTGTTGTCTTCCGTCCACTTGTAGATTCTGTTCATGTCGATTTGTAGAGATCCTATAAATTATCTTCTGGGTTTCTTATTTTTCTACTGATCTTTGTGTCATCGTCAAAGGATGTTACTGTGCTGTCTCTGGTAACGTCCTCATCTACAGTATGTCAGTTAGCATAATTATGAAGAGTAGTGGAGCTAATACTGTTCCTTGTGGTACTGAGCTGAGGACCTCTGATTCTGATGAAGATACTCCTTGTACTGTAACGACTTGCCGCCGCTCACTAAGGAAATTATATATCCATTTCCCTACTTTTCCTGTTATTCCCATATATTTCAATTTATGTATTATGATTCCATGGTCGCACTTGTCGAACGCTTTGGCAAAGTCTGTGTATATTACATCATAGTTTTCATTACTGTCAAGTGCATCAATAATGTTGTTATAGTGTTCCATTAGTTGTGATAGGCATGATCTGCCTGACCGAAACCCATGTTGGTTATCATTGAATTTTTTGAGTTTCCAAAACGTCAGATTTTCTGTCTAACTATTCTTTTAAATATTTTAGTGAGATGGGATGTAAGCGACACTGGCCTATAGTTTTTGGCCTCGGATCGCTCTCATCCTTTATATATTGGGACTATGTTCGCGCTCTTCAGGATGCCCAGTATTTCTCCCGTGTCTAGTGATCGTCTCCATATCCAATACTGGGGCTCAGCGATTGCATTCTTGCAGTTTTTGATCAGTGTGGCATTCTATTTATCCGGTCCTGCCGCTGAGTGTGCTTTTAGTTTCTCTGTAGCTTATGTAATATCATCTGTCGTCAGTCGAAGTCCGATATACTTTCCCCTTGTAGTTCTTCAAAGAACGCGTTTTTATCGCATATCAGTTTGTCAGTTTTTGGGATACTGAAAAGATGATTCGTACTGAGTTCTTAATATTTCAGATACTTCTGTTAGATCATCAGATAAAGCACTGTTCTCGTTTTTCAGAAGTCCGATAGTCGCATGGTTTTTCGACTTCCTTTTTGCAAAATTATAGAAGTACTTTGAGTTAACCTTTATCGCTTCTGTGGCGTCGTCTTCTTCTTTTTCTGTATGTTTCTCAATTAGTTCCTGTATGACGTCATCGATACTCTGCAGTTTATCATTCAATATTTTTCTGATGTTGTTATCTTTACAATTATTTAATTTTGCAATCACTCTTTTTCTCTTTCGGAACAATGACCTCTTTTGTCTCTCGAACTTGCTTCTCTTTCTTCTTTGTTGTATTTTTGGGACATGTCTTTTCACAATTTCTAGCGTCTTCTCCTCTAAAGTCATTAGCATCTCTTCCGTTGTTTTGGCCTCGAAAATGGTTTTCCAATCTATTACTCCATGCTGGATGCAACATCTTCCCAGTTTATAGTTTTGGAGTGTAAATTAAAAATTTCGAATTTGCTTCTTTCTGTTATTCGTGTTCTTTCCTTTCTTGTTGCTTTTGTATTGGTTGTTATTTCAATGATGTTGTGGTCCGATATTATAGTTGGGAATATTTCTACATTATCAATTAGGTTGCTGGTGTTTGTGAATACCAAATCTAGGTAGTTGTTTTTCTTGTGTTTTCTGTTATTTCTTGCGTTAACATAAATTCATCAGCTAGAGCTAGTAGCTTTTTACCTGCTCCTGGTCTTCCCGTGTGCCCCCTTTGTCCTGGTGTATATATATTTTTTCCTATCCTTTTATATTTCATGAATGGGAAATTAAAATCACCACAGAGAAAAATATTTGGGGTTGGAAATTGTAGATCTTTTATCCAGTTTTTTACCTCTGTAATGGCATCTGAAAATTTTGAGGTTGGCGTGTTTGGGGGTCTGTACATTACAATTAGTACCATATTTAATTTTTCAACTTTTGCTGCTACACATTCTTCGTAACTGTTTGAGGTACTTATAGTAATTTCTGCCATATGCCTTTCGCGTGTGTAAATAGCACATCCTCCTTTACGTCTCACTGTTCTGTCGGCTCGGAGTATGTTATAGTTGTCAATTTGTATTTCTTTTTTTCAACACAAAACTCGCAGAACTCAGTTTTCACAGTTCTCCTGGCAGTCCTTTAGATGAGTTTCCGTAAGGCATGCAAAGTCTGCTCCGTCTTCCTGTATGAGTCCTTTCAGATATAAAACACTTACGTTATACAATCAACAAAGGAAAATAGGCCATGATCGGAAATCAAATAGACTTAACGAAAGGGAATAAGGCCTAGGGCCTAAATAGGACATGGTAGAATTCTAGCGTTATTCCTCAAGGATTACCCTGGTGGTTAATTGAATGAATTTTATGGCCTAAGTTCATTTTAAAAGTAGGCCCCTTTTTCCAACGGAAATATTAAAATAAAAATGACAAGGGAGGGAAAATAAAATCTTCTGATGGACTGCTATCGACTAACTTCTCCCTCTGCTTGAATCTCTGACTGACTGACTCTCGATCTGACTCTCGATCTGACTCTCGCTCACTCTCCCTCACCGACTCTCGATCTGCGCTGTGCTATCTTTTTCCCTTCTGCCTCGATAATTCGAATTTTCATCTCGCACTGGGAAAACACAATCTCTCGTCTTTTTTCTGTTTGATCCTGGAACTTACAAATAATTTTAAGTACATTACATTATGAGTTCTACAAATTCTTAACTGTTTTATATTATTTAATTAACTTATGTTATCTGGTTGACAATATTAAATGAGTTAATTGTATATTTCAAGAACTACTCATATTTGAAACTAAGATTATTTACGAATACACGAGTTGGATTTGTTGAAATGGAGGTGTGGCATCACGTGACATATTCTCTCATACCCTATTGGTTGAAAAAACAACGTCACGTCCTCCAGTACAAAAACGTTGAGACCTGTTTAGATGTTTTCGTGCAAGCAGTTACATAACTTTTTCTGGGATTTACCTGAGGCCTACTTGAAATTCATATCATACTGAACTTATGTTTTTCATTTATGTTAAAAGTTTTATTATATTTTATATTATTAATAAATCCCCAATTTTTTAATCCCAACAAAAGTAAACTACTTAAAACCTCTGTTCTCGTTAATCCTTACAGAAACCAGAAATTAAACGCGGGAAATTTTCTACAAAACTTTAGCGATTCACATGTAAAAAGTAAAATTAAGAAATTCTTTATTGGAATTAGAATTCTAAAATGTTTTAGATTCGTGCTTTTATACAAAATGAGAGAGAGAGAGAGAGAGAGAGAGAGAGAGAGAGAGAGAGAGAGAGAGAGGGGTTCAGCATTTTGTTTTAATCATGTTTCCTTGTATCTTTTAAACTCGCTATATAGATAAAAGAAGCGATGACGAGAGTCATAAGAAGGAATGAAAAATATATTGAAAAGATTTAGAAATCCTTTTACACGACGTGTATGCTTAGAGTTTTCCCGACATTAAAAATGTTTGTGAATTTTTATATAGTGGTTTTTTTTGGTTTCGAGGTACCGAAAGTACCCGTGAATTATCATATATTCCGTTTTACTTATGCCCAATTGCCTATGTCCACACACACACGTTTTAAAATCTTACTTTTATTTCTTTTTTGTCATTAAGAATATTGTTTCACTTTTGTGTAATTTTTTCTTTGGATATTATTATATAATAATAATTTTATCATTACTATTATATTATTAGTTTGTTCCTTATATTGCTTTAACGGTTTCCTGATTCCGTAAAATACAATATAATTTATTTCTGATTAATAAATATTACCATTAAAAATATCTGTGCAATTACGACTATATTATTTAAAATACTTTCATTATCATGTACCATTGTCATGGTAAACCATGTTAACAATTGTATGATATCTCCACACTCCCTTCTCCTCACTCACTCAGAGAGTGACTGATTGAAATAATGCAATTTTGTCTGCAGGAAAGCGTTACCTTAAACTCAATTACGTTTTCAGTCATCGAAATTTTAACAAGAATTACTATATCCTTTCATCGGTTTGATTTCATTGAATGATATATAATTCTATTATTTTTCCTTGAAAACAGTCGTTCTCACTTTTGCGTTTTCGACCTCATTCCTCCAATAGTCAAAATTAAAAGGTAATCAGTAAATTGTAAATTAAACCATTATTATTATTATTATTTAATAAAGCTAATTACTTAATAATTACTTAATAAAGCTAATGAAATATAATATTATTCTAAATAAAATGGAATTGTATTTGCGAAGCATCATTAATTCCTAAATGTGGAAAATCCAGGAAGAAAATTTAGTTAAATTTAACAAAGCAATAAAAATAATCAATTTTTTTTTTAATTGATGCGAAATAGCTTATCTCAAAAACTCATAATTTAGATCTTTGAAAAGAAGAGAGAAAGTTTTTTGCAGATGAAAAACATTATACGAGGCAATAGCATAAAAATATTTGACGCTCATTTTTCTACTTGGCGCTATTTTCTTTTTATTTTTCATATTATTATTATTATTATTATTATTATTATTATCATTATTATTATTATTATTACTATATTATTATTATAATCAGTAGTAGTAGTAGCAGTAGTAGTAATGGTAATACTAATAATAGTATTTTTAGGGGCGCTATTTTCAGTTCCATTCGCGGTTCAAAACAGAATGCTCGAAGGTAGAATTCCAAATTTAAAAAAAAAAAAAAAATCCTGATTTGAGCGGTGGAAAAGAGAGACCGAGACGCAATTATATCCCATAGGGGTATTTTTATGGAATGTTTACAGTTTCAAGTGGGAAATCGTTCACTATAAGTGTAAATGGTTCGATTTGTGAGAATTGCTTCCTTTGAGATTCCTTCTTTGGAATTTCTCATTGAGAAGACAAACACTGAAATGGGAACGTTCGAAATTGGAAGAGACCTGTGTCATCTTGGAGAAAGTTTTAGTAAAATTCTTTAGTAATGAAATTCATCGAAATGCAAGAAATTTGTTTTTAATGTTTTTTTTATAATTAAACGAAGGAAATTTATTGACTTATTTTTACATTATATCATATATATATATATATATATATATATATATATATATAAACCTTTGGTTTGCTTCCGCAAGAATTGTTCATTCTGACGAAGGTCAAGCTTTTCACTTCACCTTAGACCTACAGTTTAACGTCGAATCCGAACCACGCCCCCACCAGCATCCCAGCGTCTAGTACCCATTTATCTACCAACCACTTTCTTTATTGTGTGTGAGGAGGAACATCTGGGCTTTCCTCCGCGCCGTCTGCCGTCACCGGGTCTCGATCCCGGGATTCGTAGTCAGCGACGCTAACCACTACACCACCGAGACGCATTTAGTCACATTTTATACATATATATATATACATATATATATATTATTATATACAGTACATACTGTATATATGTACACACACACACACACATATATATATATATATTAGGGTGTTTCATAAATTAAAAGTTTGGAAAAATTTTAATCCACATGGATCCCCTTGTTCCATTTGCTGAGGAGACTGATAAACCGAAGTATTAATTCAATAGTTTAAAGTTTACGGGTCCCCAGTTTGATGCTCTGGCAGATCATAAACGGAAAAAATTCAACAAAAATCTGTCAATGAATTTTTATTCAACAAACGAGTACCATTTCACTACACATTTTCACAAAGATACAAAAAACATAACCACTTCTTGCGAATCATTTGTCCATGAAATCTTTTTTGGTTTTATTCGGGTATTTCGCTCTATGCTGCATCACAGTTTTGAGCAAATACTGCTTCTGCTCTTCGTTCTTCGTCAGAGAACAGTTGAACTCTTTGGTGAGCGCGATGGCTCTTTCGGCCCGATCGTTGACGACAGAGATTTTGTTAACAGTTGCCGCTGCTCGCTTGAAGCCCTCTACTTCAGTCCACTCGGCAACTGGCTTTTTCAAGAATTCTGTGTCCAAGTCGAATGCATGGAAGAAAGCCATCGTCTTTCCTGTCACGAACTCCGCCAGGTGTTTCGAGGCAAGATTCCTGACGTTCTTCCCTTGGGGTCGCTTGAGTTCCTTTTTCGATGCGGGCTTACCCAAACTGACGACCATCTGAGCCTTTTCTTCATCTGCCACATCTGCGTCGAAGAACGCCATGGCAATAAGAGTCTCAGAGATGTACCATAGGTGTCGAGACATGGCCTCTTGCGCAGCGTTAACACACGAATATCCCGACATGGCAAAGGCTTCCGCGTCACGCAGAAATTCCAGATCAACTGCGGCAGCCTTGCTTGAGGTTGCAGCACGAGTCCAACCTCGGATGTAGACGAGGGACACGAAGAGACCTACGGCTGTCAGAGCTTCCAACTCGTGACTCGACATCTTGAACTGCTTCTTCAGTAGAATTACTTTCAAGGAGTAGATGGCTATCGCCATCCATCGAGCGTGATGGTAAGCGCCAGGGGCTCTGAGAGGGAAATCCACCACTTTTGCTTCTCCCAGGAAGATGAGAACCAACTGTAGCAGTTCCTTGTAGTCATCGCGCTGATGCGACGTGCTCACCATCCCTCTCACCAGCAGGACTGACTTCTCCCTCAGTTCCCTCATAGAGTCATTGACTTGAGCAAAATCGTACGGCCGCACGTCCAACCGGTCGATGAACTTCCATTGTGCCTGAAACCTCTTGAAAACGGGTATATCGGGGCCACTTGAAGGGCCGTATGCACGCTTGAAGACGGAGCTGAGGATGACTTCATAGATGTGATGCCGACAGGGGAAGTACGTGAGTTCTCTGCCAAGACCTTTCTCAATCAGGACGCAGGCCCCGATATGAATCCCGGTGTTCGACGCTGTCGTGTCGAAAGACAGTCCCCGCACGCGCTCTTCCATCCTGTGTTCCTTGACCAAATCCAAGCAAACTCGCGCTATCTTCTCGCCGGTTCCGGACGTCACCTTAGGAACGCCGAGCAACTTCTCCTTGCCGTCGCCAGAGACGAGGACGGCGATCCGGTCAACGCTCTCCTTCCATTGCTCATTGTCAGGTAGGAGCTTACCGTCCCAATGCAAGACAAGAGGCTGACCAGGACAAACTTCGTCGGATTGATAACTTTCAGCAGCCACCTTCCTGAGAGCCTTGCGTGTGCGGTACATGGTACTGGCAGAAATGGACAGTTCATCCAAGTCAAAACCTAGTGATTTAGCCGCTGCAGCGTACGACATAGCTGAATCGCGGTACGAAATATTCAGCCGATCGTAGGTAGTCGTCACATCCTGTGAGATCAGATTCCTGCGTCGCTTCTTGGTATTTCCCTTGGAGGAGGATGGAAAAACTTCCACGGTTGGGTCAACGACATCTGAGTCAGTCTCTGACGAAGTTGAAATCACTAAAGCCCCCGTATCTTCTGCAGCTCCTTGTTCCTTCCTGGCCTTCTCCTGTTGTTCCTTAATCTTGTCCAGCCTCTTCCTTTTCCTAATCTCCTTATAGTGAAGCTTCATGTCAACAGGGCCCATGCTGCAGGAATTTGGATCTTCACGCTGCATGTCGAGAAAGTGGATGTCCTCCTGATTCTTCATCATTTCCTTAGCCTGTGAATGAGCAATGTCCATGATCTCTTTCGCTATTGCCTCCTTGAACATCGCCTCCTTCACTCGGAAGGACTCTGCTTTATGTGACTTGTGCTTCACAAGCCGGTCGTATTCCTTGAGAAGGGATTCCATCTTCCTCAAGGCCGAATCTCGACGCATCATGGGGATTCTCGCTCTCTCCCAAAATATGAGACAGGCATCCAGGCACAGGTTCAGGCATTTAGTACGTCCAAATTTTTGCTCCTTTTGGTGGTAAAAGTACTTTTTGAGTACTTGCAACTGAGTTGGAAGGCCACTTGATGTGATGTTCGCATCCGTCTGGCCAATAAGAAACACTTCTGTTTTCGCTCTGGTAGACACCTGGAAAAGAAAACAAACTAAATAATTCCACAGAAATAATTTCACATCGTAATTAATTTCATTAATTAAATAAAGAAAAGCAGTAACTGGGACTCGAACCAGTGTCATAGCCGTTTGGCGGCATCGCTCAAGTCGGCGTACACAGCACGCCATCCACTACACCATCTAGGGAGTGGATAGCGTGCTGTGTACGCCGACTTGAGCGATGCCGCCAAACAGCTATGACACTGGTTCGAGTCCCAGTTACTGCTTTTCTTTATTTATAAAACTGATACGTGTACACTACGTTCTCTTTGACAATTCATTAATTAAATAAATTTCAATACCGCAGTAAAATTACATTAATTAGTATCATAAATAATTACCAGCTTAGTTGTCCAATATGCAACAGACTAATTAATTTCATGTAATATTAATAATAAATATCACTACCACAGTAAAATGACAGAAATTAAATAATAATAAATTTCAATACCACAGTAAAATGAGATAATTAGTAGCATATATAATTACCTCCATAGTTGTCCAATAGGCTATACAACACGAACCGCTCAAGTGACGAAGAAAACCGTCTTCACTGCAGGCAGGCGAGAAATGAACTGACAAAAAGTCGTCAATGTTGGGGACCTCTAAATGCAGCGCGATCTGGTTCAAACTTGCACAAACGTGTTTTCTTGTTCTTTAGAATACGAAAAAACGTGTGGATTAAAACTCCAAGCTCATTTTTATTTTACCCTATAGGTATGAAACACCCTAAATTATATATATATATATATGAGATGAATTTCACACTTAAACACGTGAAATGAATGAATGATGCAAACTCTCAAGAAAAAAGAAACAATGATTCCGAGGCCTTTTATGTATTCAGCAGTACACCTCGTTAGAGAATGGAATTAGGCCTTGGAATAATTTTTTCTTTTTCCTTGTGGGTTTGCATCATATAAAGGGTGTCCCAGAGGTCTTGGAGGGGTTTTATTTGGCTATAACTTTTTTGTTTGGGGATCAAATAAAAAAAGGTTTACAACACTTGAAAATATATTTACTGCGATTGTAATTACAAATTTAATATCTGGTGAAAATCTTCCATTTTCATTGCGTAAATCTAAAATCGCATTAGCGTACGTTATCTGACTCTGATGATCTTGTGGGTTGATTTCTTGAGCAATTTGAATTTTGTACGGGTAAAGATTGATATCCTCTTAAAAGTCAATGTAAGGAACTTCTTGAAATGTTTAATTTCTGGCTGCGTCGTCGGACTGATGTGGATTTTCCTCAACGTTTTCACAAACCATCTCAACTCGAGTTGGACTTCGGCTTGTCCGAGGACGTCCAGTCCGTGGTTCGTCTCCCTGACCCTTTCCCATACGAAATTTAGCGACGTACCGTCGAATAGCTCGATCAGAAGGAGCAGAACGTGTGTTGAAATTTAATCTAAACGCTCTTTGAGCGGCAACGATGGAGTTGTTGTTTGTCAAATAAAGTTCCACAATAGCCACTGTTTGTTGCACTATCCAGGATTCCATTTTCATTAATCGCAGCAAGGGTACTTGAAAAATAAAAATAAATTAATTAATCAAAAAAGAAAACGTTATAGCCAAATAAAACTCCTCCAAGACTTCTGGGACACCTGTATATATATATATATATATATATATATATATATATATTATATATAATATATATATATATATATACATACATATATATATGTATAGAAACGACGTAAGTATAGAGGAGTGTTCTGCACACGAGGAAGAGAAATAACGAACAAATGAAAAATGAGGTGACCGCCCGGGAATCGAACCCAGGATCTTCCGTTTGCCGGTCAGATATGCTACCACTACACCACGGGCCTCGATCAGTCAGAAGTCGCAATTCTCCTACATAGGGCAGAAACCAATGCCTTGAGAGGGCACCCTCGCAAATCGTGAATATGTACATTTAACTGCAATGACCACGCAGTATTAATGTATAGAAACGACGTAAGTATAGAGGAGTGTTCTGCACACGAGGAAGAGAAATAACGAACAAATAATATACATTAATATACTGCGTGGTCATTGCAGTTAAATGTACATATTCACGATTTGCGAGGGTGCCCTCTCAAGGCATTGGTTTCTGCCCTATGTAGGAGAATTGCGACTTCTGACTGATCGAGGCACGTGGTGTAGTGGTAGCATATCTGACCGGCAATCGGAAGATCCTGGGTTCGATTCCCGGGCGGTCACCTCATTTTTCATTTGTTCGTTATTTCTCTTCCTCGTGTGCAGAACACTCCTCTATACTTACGTCGTTTCTATACATTAATATACTGCGTGGTCATTGCAGTTATATATATATATATATATATATATATATGGGATGAATTTCACAATTAAACACGTGAAATGCATGAATGATGTAAACCCACGAGGAAAAAGAAAAATGATTCCAAGGGTTTCATGTATTCAAAAGTACACCTCGTCAGGGAATATAGGGAGCAGGTGAGATGCCCAAAATATATACAGCGGGACGGAAACAAAAAGATTAGCATATAATTAACAAGACTTAATGAGAGCAGAAGGAATTTAAACAGGATATTGTCAATTTTATACATTCCCGCAATGTTATTGAAATTATTTTTAAAATGGATAAATGCACATTCTAGAATATTTCTTTCAATTATACCTCTGCTTTTAACGAGCGCTTTAGAACTATCCCACTTGATGCTATGATTACATCTATACATACTGTATGGTTAAACAATGCATTAGAATTATTTGCTGTTCTACACGCATATTTATGCTGTTTTACCCTAATATCTAACGTTTTACCCGTTTGACCTATATATACTGAGTTACATTGTATACATCCGATTGAATGCATCCGATTGAATACACACAACCAACCACATTATCTGGGCTATTCTTTATTAGGCGTGATTTAATAGGATTAATATACTTAAAGACTACATTGATGCCAATTGCTTTAAGTAAAGTCGGAAGATATTGAAAATTAACATGGTGAGGTAGGCTAAGAATAATTTTACGCTCAAATTCCTTTACAATTACATTATTATAATACCTATTCTTGGCTTTCCTAAGACAGTTATCTAAAAATGAAATAGGACAACATAATTTAGTACCAATATTCATGATATTGCATAACTCGGAATCTAAAAATTCAGGACTAACAACTCTCAATGCTCTAAGAAATATAGCAGAGAAAATAGAAGATTTATTCGAGGGGTGATGGTCAGAATAAAAATGCACATAAGAGTTATTATTAGTGGGCTTGCGATAAACTTCAAATTTGAACTGATTAGAGCATCTCCAAATTTTTAGATCCAGAAAAAATAAGCTTCCTTCATTCTCTTTTTCAACTGTGAACTTAATAGATGGGACTAAATAGATGGGACTAAATTGTTGAGCATACCAAGAGATAAGCCACATCCAAATTATTAGGCCAAAGGCATAAAATATCATTTATACTGTATACAGTACCTGTACCAAAGAAGGTTAAAATTAACAATCGTAGGCAAAATTCTGCTTTCTAAAAATTCCATATATAAGTTAGCCAATACAGGTGAGAGGGATTTCCCATATATGTTATGATGTATATATGCAGTATACTTATATAATTATATGCATATTATATATAAACATGTAAATATAAAATATGCATAATATAAAGATTTCATACAAAATAAATGACTAAAAATAAATCTCCTATTATGAAGCAAACTGAGGAATGTCATCTCGATCTCAAAGGTTTTTAATTTCCAATTCCCTCAAAATCTGTGGGTGATAGAAAAACGTGTTTTCATTTTGTAATCAGCTTAAAAAAGAACATAAGAATCACCCATATTTATCAAATGGAGAAAAACTTTGTTGAATAATGTTATGATCTGATGAATATGTGCATTTGTACATTGGGACAAGACCATAGTTCATGTGACAAATATTAATACGAACCATTTGACAGCTCAAATACTAAGGATAGAAATGGAATTAACAGGAAATAGTACAATAATGTCGGATGTAGAGCTTTCGAAGACATATATATTATATATATAATATATATATATATATATATATATATATATATATAGTTTTACAATCATGCACGCTACTATGTTCCAAAACAATTATTCAACCATTAATGTTCTCATATTTGCTGAAATAAATTTCTAATAATAAAATCTTTATAAGTTTATTTATCTCAATTTTGCGTTTATGTACAACACTTTTTGGATCAGTTGGACGGGGGAAGCCATATATAAAAATTTCACATGATTTAACTACACAAAACACAGTTTTTATATAGATATCTGCTCTAACGTTGAAGCTACTGTGACGTTGTCTGGTTATAATACATCATTTACTCAATGAAATAAATGCAAGGCCCCACCTATTAACTTGTGGCATCTTCCACATGAAAACTACCCAACCTACCAAAAATTACCACCAGAAACGTATAAATTACATAATTCGACACGGATTAAGCAATTTATAAACTCTCATTCATGAACACATCCAACATTTTCTTAAAACAATCTAAACAACTATTAATTATTTATTTATTACCATATCACTTCAAGCTAAATTGCTATACTCGATGGTTAAAACAGTGCTTTCAGCGCTTTAGTTGATGAATGTTGACAAAGTTCCTCATTTCTACCATGTCCCATGAAGTGAAATTTCGCGATGTTAAATGTCATGTTGTTGTTGGATTCTGACCAATTTTATATTTCGCTTGTGACCCTCTGCAAGGCCTCCACCTCGAGGGCAACACTGATTTTTCCGCCGATTGTTTGTTTCGACTGCATACGATGGTGCTATACTGTTGCTGATTACTCCGCTGTGTATGTCTCTTAGCATGATAATGAACAGGAGTGGTACCAGTACTGTACCCTGGGTACTTAACTGCGTACTTCTGATTCCGATGATGATATACTTTGAATTTTGACCACCCGTCGGCGCTCTCTGAGGAAGTTGTACACCCAATTTACCACTTTGCCTATCATTCCCATATGTTTTACTTTATATGCTATTATACAGTGATCGCATTTGTCGGAAACTGTAGTGAAATTCATGTATATGACATCGTAGTGTATATATGTATATATATATATATATATATATATATATATATATATATATATATATATATATATATATATATATATGTGTGTGTGTGTGTGTATATATACAGTGGAACCTCGGTGTTCGAACGAACCGGACCTCGAACAAACCGGAGTCCGAACAATTTTGTTCAGAAAAAATTGACCCGGTCTTTCTGGAGTCCGAACGCGCCGGCTTGTTTACAATTCAGTTGGGGTCGTGTTGATAGATGACCACAGCAGGGAACTCAAGACAGAAGAACTTCAAGATCTTCTCAAGGAGCAGGAAGAGGAACTGGCAGAGGAATTTTCTTCACCGGATGATGAGGAGGAGGTTCGCACTGCCAAAATTTCCAATGATGAACTTAAAGAGTTGTTTTTTTATTGGTCAAAAACGCAGAGCATAGTGGAGAAATGGCACCCTGACATTGCTCTGGTGAGCCACAACATCAATTCCTTCAGTGATAATGTGGTTGAACACTTTAGGAAGATTATGAGGGGTAGGCAGACACAGACGACATTGGACAGATTCCTTTTAAAACAGAAAAAACCGAGTGCACCTGCCAGTTCTGAGTCCCCAGAATCTTCCAGTGTTAGTGCAAAGAGACAGAAACGAGACCACAACACTTCAGAGGTGAAGTTACCGGATGTTTTTATGGAAGGTGACTCTCCCTCCAAACAGTAGCCTCCTTCCTCTGCAACTTCCACCTGTGCCAGTCAACTCAAGTCAATAAAGGTAAAGTTCTAGTTTCTCTGTTCATTTATTTTAATTACAGGCATTATATTAATTACATAAGTGTTTTTATAGCATAAAAAATGATTACAGTATATTGTGGGCTGTTTTTTGGGGGTAACTTTTCGTGGCCCAGAACGAATTAATTACATTTACATGTATTTTAATGGGAAATACTGTTTCGGACATCGAACTTTTCGCAGTTCGAACACCACCTAGGAACCAATTAAGTTCAAACACCGAGGTTCCACTGTATATATATATATGTATATATATATATATATATATATACAGTACTTAATTTATAAATGAAAAAGAAGTGGAACGCAGGTGAAGTCCTCACAGTTAGGGGGTCTGGGGGAGCGCTGTAAGCTCCCCCAGCGGGGTCCGGGCGGCGCCCCGGAAACCAACGCATTTTAAGCGCTTTTTCTGCGAAAACTGCGCAACATGCAAATGAAAGTTCTTCGAATACAGTATTATTTTAAAGAAAAAGTTAGACTGTGATTGCAACATCTAAGTGAAATGTTATTTCATCTAAGTGAAACAAAATATTATATGTATTTGAAACAAAATAAAATTGCTTTACTTACATGCTATTGCTATATATAGGAAGTTGATAGAATAATCACATTAATTTCCACACACACTCCAAACTTCTTTCTGCTTGATCGACTAGTTTTCGCTTTCTACTGTCTGTATTTCGTTGGATTTTAAATTACGAAATTACGTTGCTGACCTTTTTATTAAAATAAAAACTTTTTTTTAATTAGGTTTTAAAATAAAAGTACCGGAACGGCGTTCCGGAGCGTTCCGTCACAAATTAAGCACTGTATATATATATGTATATATATATATATATATACAATACCATAAACTACGCAGAGATGCTGATCGGAAGATCATGAGTACGAAACCGAGCGAGGACTTTGTAATTTCTTAGACCCGTGGTGAGGTGTGGTTCGCATTCCACTTTAAGCTGCGGGACTAAGGTGGTGCGATGGGCATGACTTTTGCCAGAATGCACAACTCGGGTAGTGGCATAACGCATAACTTATCTCTACTCATTTCGACACCACATTACAATATGTGAGTAGTTTCATACGAATTTATGGCCTTTAAATCGATAATTAATTAGTTTTAAATCGATAACACCGGTCTGCATGAAAATCGATTTCTTTATTTTGAGTTATGATTCTGAAGCAGTTCGCTGCGCTGAATTAAAAAATGCTACCAGTTTTTTCTATCATCCACAGTTTTAAAGTTATTAGCAAAACAATTTTGGGGCGTTTTGTAATTTTTTACCTTTAATTAATTTCGTTTTTCATATTTTTCAGATAGATAATTCTAACATTACGTCTTTAAAAATTTAATAATGGCTTCTAGAGGATGTACCCATAGTCCAGACATATTTTGTTATATTTGTGGTCGGTATGTTGTTGTAAAACAAAGGACAAATGTAACGACCTTCATTAAGAGAGCTTATCATGCTTATTTTGGAATTAAATTAGGAGAT
Organism: Bathynomus jamesi; assembly: GCA_023014485.1. Lineage (NCBI taxonomy): Eukaryota > Metazoa > Arthropoda > Malacostraca > Isopoda > Cirolanidae > Bathynomus > Bathynomus jamesi. The sequence continues at coordinate 138,796 of JAJOZX010002605.1, read as the reverse complement.
CAAGACAAAAGTTGGGCTCCACATAAGGTTTGTCTTACGTGTGTTGCGGCACTAAGGAATTGGAGCAAAGGTAAAAAGAAAAGTTTGCCATTTGGGATCCCTATGGTATGGCGCGAGCCTAGAAACCATACCGACGACTGCTACTTCTGTTCTTGCAATGTTAAAGGTTATAATGCAAAGAATAAAGAGAGCCTTCAATACCCAAGTCTTCCATCTGCAATAAGGCCGGTACCCCATGGTCCAGAAGTTCCTATTCCCCGCCCACCCGAGAGTCTGGATCAATACAATTCAGATTCTGATTCAGCTCCAAATCCAGATAATGATGATGTTTATGAACAGCCAACAGCTGACCAAGATCCTCCTAAACCATTAACCCAAGCCGAACTAAATGACTTAGTCAGGGATTTGAATCTGCCTAAGGACTCTGCAGAACTTTTGGAGTCTAGATTGCAGGAGAACAATTTATTGGCATCCGACACATCCGATCTACCTTCGTAGTCTTAAGTCTTTGGAATAAGTCCTGAAATGTTTGCAAGTAAAGAAGGTAAATATATTTTGTTTCTTTCAGTTATTTTTTTATTCTTTCATAAACAAGCAATAGGCTTGTCCAAGAGCTAGGAGCTATTTAATTCTGCTTTAATTAGGTTTTACTCTATCACCTAAAAATTTCGTGCTACAAGGGGTGTTGTAATACCTCATCTGTCCCCAAATGTTAACCACCCATTGATGGGAGGGGAGAGAGTATTTTGCTGGGAACGGGACTGGTTGTTAAATATATTTACCCTACATTATTATGTAAGCGTTACTGTAGTCTATAACAACAAAATTTATCATTTAGCATGTGCAAACCAATGTTGGTCTCGATAAGATGGTTCACATTTGGGGATAAATGGGGGATTTATGACACACCCTGTAGTAAGAAAACCATACGTGATAGGGAAAAACTAACTATATTTTTGAGATCAGCGCACTCAGATTATATAGAATCACTAACTAGTTTGTAAAAATCGATCGACAAGTTTTCAAATGTGTACTGGTGTAATTAATTAGTTTTAAATTGATAATTATTTAGTTTTGCAAAAATTGGTCGTTGCCAATGTACAGATAGTTGTTACATAAATTTCTTATGTTCTTGTGGTTCGGAACCCACGTAAAATTGTAGGTCCCCTCCGCCACCACGGAGGACATACACAATACACAATTACGAACACAGTTAGGTAGACCAGCCATGAGTGGATCCTAGGGTCTTTGTTGGTCTGGAACATTATAACATTATAACATTATAACATATTTTAAATTCACTATTCGACTAAATTTTGAGAGATACTTCATGAATTTGGGTTTTATTGCCTACGGCTATGAAGATTAAAATCTTGACCGTTTTGTTATCTTCATAAATTAACAATCTCGCTAATTTTTTCCTCGATCACTTGTATGATACATGTACATATTTATGTATGCATTGGATGTGTATATTTTTGGGCACACACACACAAACACACACACGCAACAAAATCAACTTGAAGATTTATCTCATCTTATAAACCGCTATAATCAAACAAACTTTACAGAATCGGAAGTTACTTATGATCATGTTTGCCTTAGCAGAGGTTTCCATATTGTTTCCTTATATCTGAGTCATCACTGAAGGAGTTGTTGGTGATATGCCCCAAATACTTAGCCCTAGAAAGCCAGTATGGCCTATTACAATAAAAGTACTCTTGTTTTTCGTGAAATTATTTTTTTATTGTACGCCGGTCAAATTTTATTATTGTTTAGTAAAATATATGTGCGAACCCACACTAACCTTCTACAATTAATTTCTTGTACTTACTCTTTTGGTTTACTTCTCATTTTAAAACTAATATCAACCGACTGGTGAGGGCTTTTGGGATTGAATTTCCCCAACTTTGGTTTTGTGACATTAAAAGGATATGATAGTTCTGAGCACATAATTCGCAGATTTTTAGAAGACATTCCAATCCTTTTACAGGAGGACTTATTGATATCATATTGGCGTAGACATTTTATCTTTGTGTTATCTATACAACACCCAACTTTTTTCCTTAATTGAAGCAATTAAACCATCAATATACGCCTTAAATAGTAACTTTTCTACCCACACACACACACCCACACACACACACACACACACACACACACACATATATATATATATATATATATATACACTGTATATATATATAGTTAGTTAGCGTAATTAATATTGTTCCCCGTAATTTTTTCATGATTTACAGATGAAGGTATATTTTAAGGATAAATAAATCAATTATCACTGTGGGGCTCTGTTTGAAAAATAGGCGTGCTCCTCTGTAGTAGTCATAAGTTTTTCAAATATTTTCTTTACCAGTAGTGATGTTACAGGTTGAATGTCCTGCACTTAGCCCCGATAGTCTACTGTCTCCAACAACCTACTGGAATCAATTTAAGCAACAGATAACCCATTTCCATATTTAAAACTTGGCCGACTGTCTGATTACTCAATTTATTTGATATCTCATCTGATGTCAATTTCTTCACATGTTATTATTTCATTACAATCCCTAGTTAAACTATTTTGACTTAAACATGGACAGTGATGAATTGCAACAATTAAAAGGGAAGAGGCGTGGGAAGTTGGGTGCTGTTACTAAAACCATCAACACTTTTAATAATATTACACAACCAGGCAAGGAAGATATAGAGTATCTAATTTTTAATTTGAATAAATTTAAGAGGGGTATAATATCCATTGAAAGAATATTTGAAAGTTAGTTGAACCTGAAACGACTGATGAACAACTTACAGACCATTACTCTGATAAGGATTATCAGATAACCTCAATTGAACACCACATAAGACTACTACAGTCTCGTTTGAATGACTTAACACCAAATAAACCTATTTCTGATTTTAATCAAAGTAGAGCTAAACCTTCAACAAAATTTAAGTGCCAGGCCAAACCCTGAGTCACAAGAATTTAGGACTAAGTTACCCATTTTGCTAGTACCAACATTTGATGGGGACAGGGCACAAGCCCCATCCTTCATTGAAAATTTGAGAATTCATTAGGTAGTAAACCTTGTATTCCTCTTGTTGATAAGTATAGCTAGTTAATTAGTTTCTTTAAAGGTCCAGCCTATAACATGATAGACTCTTTACCAGCTGTGGGTGGTTCATATGAAGTAGCTATTGATCTCTTGAAACGTATTTACATTAATAAAGATGAGATTATATTCGAATTATCTCAACAAATTATTGATTTGCACCCGTAAAAGGTAACCATAGTGGTATGGAAAGATTTTATTCAAAATTAGAAGCTAGTATGGGACAACTGGTTAACAATGAGTTAGATGTTAAAGCTTCATCGTGGCTCATACAAGGTGCAGTTCTTAGGTGTCTCTCTTTGAGGATTAAAGATGTTATATCTTAAAAGACACAATCCAACACCAAAGACTGGGGCTTATTTTGTGTTGAACTATTTCTCAGTTTGAAATTAATTAGGATAGTTGGAAAGTGTTTTCTGATGTTATCAAGCTTAGGATAATTTCCCCCCGTCTTTTAAGATATAACATCTTTAATCCTCAAAGGGAGACACCTAAGAACTGCACCTTGTATGAGCCAAGATGAAGCTTTAACATCTAACTCATTGTTAACCAATTGTCCTATAATAGCTTCTAATTTTGAATAATATATATATGTATATATATATATATATATATATATTTGTTTATTGGTAATTTAATGTATTGGCTATTAAACTGAAATAGTTCTTCCTGTTATCACTAATATATATATATATATATATATATATATATATCAACGTAAAGAACGACGCTTGTATAGGAGAATATTCCGCGCAAGATGAGGAGAGAGAACGAAACAAATGAAAAAATGAGGTAACCACCAGGGAATCGAACCCGGGATCTTCCGATTGCCGGTCAGATATAATAACCATTACACCATGGGCCTCACTCGATCAAATGCCGTAATTCTCCTACATACGCGCAGAAACCAATGCCCCAAGGGGGCACCTCCCGCATGCCGTACATTATATACATTTTAACTGCAAACACGCAGTATAATTAACGTAAAGAACGACGCTTGTATGGGAGAATATTCCGCGCAAGATGAGGAGAGAGAACGAAACAAACCTCGTTTTTTCATTTGTTTCGTTCTCTCTCCTCATCTTGCGCGGAATATTCTCCTATACAAGCGTCGTTCTTTACGTTAATTATACTGCGTGTTTGCAGTTAAAATGCATATAATGTACGGCATGCGGGAGGTGCCCCCTTGGGGCATTGGTTTCTGCGCGTATGTAGGAGAATTACGGCATTTGATCGAGTGAGGCCCATGGTGTAATGGTTATCATATCTGACCGGCAATCGGAAGATCCCGGGTTCGATTCCCGGGTGGTTACCTCATTTTTTCATTTGTTTCGTTCTCTCTCCGCATCTTGCGCGGAATATTCTCCTATACAAGCGTCGTTCTTTACGTTAATTATACTGCGTGTTTGCAGTTAAAAAAAAAAAAAAAAATATATATATATATATATATATATATATATATATGCTGCAACCCCACAACGAAAAAGAAAAACGATTCCAAGGTCTTTCGTGTATTCAGAGCTACACCTCGTCAGGGAATGAAGAAAGAAGGCAAGATGCTCATAAATATACACAACGTAGCGGAAACCAAAACAATTAGTACATATTTAACAAGAGTTAATGAGAGGCAAAAGGAATTTTAACAAGATATTGTCAATTTTATACATTCCCGCACTGTTATTGAAATTGTTTTTAAAATGGATAAATGCACATTCTAGAGTATTTCTTTCTGTTATATCACTGTTTTCAACAAGTGCTTTAGAGCTATCCCACTTGATGCTATGATTACATCTATACATATGGTTAAACAAAGCATTGGAATTATTAGCTGTTCTACACGCATATTTATGCTGTTTTACCCTAATATCTAACGTTTTACCCGTTTGGCCTATATATACTGAGTTACATTTTGTACATCCGATCGAATACACACAAACAACCACATTATCCGGGCTATTCTTTATTAGGCGTGATTTAACAGTATTATTATACTTAAAGACTACATTGATGCCAATAGCTTTAAGTAAAGTCGGAAGATATTGAAAATTAACATGGTAAGGTAGGATAAGGATATTTTTACGCTCAAATTCCTTTACAATTACATTATTATAATACCTATTCTTGGCTTTCCTAAGACAGTTATCTAAAAATGGAATAGGATAACATAATTTAGTAACAATATTCATGATATTGCATAACTCGGAATCTAAAAATTCAGGACTGACAACTCTCAATGCTTTAAGAAACATAGCAGAGAAAATAGAGGAATTAATCGAGGGATGATGGCCAGAATAAAAATGCACATAAGAGTTATTATTAGTAGGCTTGCGATAGACTTCAAATTTGAACTGATTAGAGCATCTCCAAATTTTTAGATCCAGAAAAGATAAGCTTCCATCATTTTCTTTTTCAATTGTGAACTTAATAGATGGGAGTAAATTGTTGAGCCTTCCAAGAAATAAGTCAACATCCAAATTATTAGGCCAAAGGCATAAAATATCATTTATATACCTGTACCAAACCAGGTTAAAATTAAGAATCGTAGGCAAAATTCTGCTTTCAAAAAATTCCATATATAAATTAGCTAGTACAGGTGAAAGGGATTTTCCATCACCAATCCAAACGACATAGCATAAAACTTATTTTCCAACTGAAATTTACAATCTTTGACGCAAAGCTTAATTAACTCAATAAGAGTGTTGTGTTGAACAGGGAAAGAATATTCAGAGATCTTATGTTTTAAAAAATCAAGAAGGTCATCAACAGGGACTTTTGTGAATAACGAGCATACATCAAAGCTTACCAATTTGAAATTAGGTCATTAGGAAACTTCAGTTTGTCAATAAGATTCATGCTATAATATGTGACTTAGAAATAGAGCCAACTAACGGCGTTAATAAACTAACTAACCATTTAGATAGCTTATAAGTTACGGAGCCTACTGAGCTAACAATAGGCCTCATGGGATTATTAACTTGATTATTTTGAAGTCTATCGCAAGCCTACTAATAATAACTCTTATGTGCATTTTTATTCTGACCATCATCCCTCGATTAACTCCTCTATTTTCTCTGCTATGTTTCTCAGAGCATTGAGAGTTGTCAGTCCTGAATTTTTAGATTCCGAGTTATGCAATATCATGAATATTGGTACTAAATTATGTTATCCTATTTCATTTTTAGATAACTGTCTTAGGAAAGCCAAGAATAGGTATTATAATAATGTAATTGTAAAGGAATTTGAGCGTAAAAATATTCTTAGCCTAACTTACCATGCTAATTTTCAATATCTTCCGACTTTACTTAAAGCAATTGGCATCGGTGTAGTCTTTAAGTATAATAATACTGTTAAATCACGCCTAATAAAGAATAGCCCGGATAATGTTGTTGGTTGTGTGTATTCGATCGGAAGTACACAATGTAACTCAGTATATATAGGCCAAACAGGTAAACCGTTAGATATTAGGGTAAAACAGCATAAATATGCGCGCAGAACAGCTAATAATTCCAATGCTTTGTTTAACCATATGTATAGATGTAATCATAGCATGAAGTGGGATAGTTCTAAAGCGCTTGTTGAAAACAGAGATATAATAGAAAGAAATATTCTAGAATGTGCATTTATCCATTTTAAAAACAATTTCAATAACAGTGCGGGAATGTAGAAAATTGACAATATCTTGTTAAAATTCCTTTTGCCTCTCATTAACTCTTGTTAAGTATGTGCTAATTGTTTTGGTTTCCGCTACGTCGTATATATTTATGGGCATCTTGCCTTCTCTCTTCATTCCCTGACGAGGTATAGTCTGAATACACGAAAGTCCTTGAAATCGTTTTTCTTTTTCCTTGTGGATTTGCAGCATTCATTCATTTCACGTGTTTAATTGTGAAATTCATCCATATATATATATATATATATATATATATATATATATATATGCTGCAAACCCACAAGGAAAAAGAAAAACGATTCCAAGGCCTTTCGTGTATTCAAAGCTACACCTCGTCAGGGAATACACGAAAGGCCTTGGAATCGTTTTTCTTTTTCCTTGTGGGGTTGCAGCATTCATTCATTTCATCTGTTTTATTGTGAAATTCATCCCATATATATATATATATATATATATATATATATATACTAAGATGTCATATACATGGATTTCCCTAAAGTTTTCGACAAATGCGATCACTGTACTGTATGATAGCATATAAAGTAAAACATATGGGAATGATAGGCAAAGTGGTAAATTGAGTCTACAACTTCCTTAGAGAGCGCCTACGGGTTGTTAGTGTTGCATATGAGGTGGAGGCCTTGCAGAGGGTCACAAGCGAAATATACAATTGGTCAGAATATAACAACAACATGACATTTAACATCGCGAAATTTCACTTCTTGAGATATGGTAGAAATGAGGAACTTTGTCAACATTCATCAACTAAAGCGCTCAAAGCACTGTTTTAACCATCGACTATAGATGGTGGTATTTTGGTAGGTTGGGTAGTTTTCATGTGGAAGATGCCACAAGTTAATAGGTGTGGCCTTCTAGTTATCTCATTGAGTAAATGATGTATTATAACCAGACAACGTCACAGTAGCTTCAACGTTAGAGCAGATATCTATATAAAAACTGTGTTTTGTGTAGAGTTAAATCATGTGAAATCTTTATATATGGCTTCCCCCGTCCAACTGATCGCAAAAGTGTTGTACATAAACGCAAAATTGAGATGAAAAAACTTATAAAGGTTTTATTATTAGAAATTTATTTCAGCAAATATGAGAACATTAATGGTTGAATAATTGCTTTGGAACATTGTAGCGTGCATGATTGTAAAACCATATACACATATATATATATATATATATACATATATATATATATATATATGCCTTCGAAACCTATGGAATTCATAATATAAAGGCATCTGACTGTAGCTCTACTTACATCCGACATTATTGTACTATTTCCTATTAACTCCATTTCTATCCTTAGTATTTGAGTTGTCAAATGTAATCTAGTTTCACCTCGTATTATTAATATTTGTCACATGAACTATGGTCTTGTCCCAATGTACAAATGCACATATTCATCAGATCATGACATTATTCAACAAAGTTTTTCTCCATTTGATAAATATAGGTGATTCTTATGTTCTTTTTTACGCTGATTACAAAATGAAAACACGTTTTTCTATCACCCACAGATTTTAAGGGAATTGGAAATTAAAACCCTTTGAGATCGAGATGACATTCCTCAGTTTGCTTCATAATAGGAGATTTATTTTTAGTCATTTATTTTGTATAAAATCTTTGTATTATGCATATTTGATATTTACATGTTTATATATAATATGCATATAATTATTTAAGTGTACTGCATATATACATCATAATATATATATATATATATATATATATATATATATATATATATATATATATATGAGGGACGACAAGCTTAACATTCGTGAAATGAGGAATCATCGCACGAAACACTAAAAATGTTGAACGGTATATATATATATATATATATGTATATATGAGGGACGACAAGCTTAACATTCGTGAAATGAGGAATCATCGCACGAATCACTAAAAATGTTGAACGGTATATATATATATATATATATATATATATATATATATATATATATATATATATATTCCTTTCCCTGAAAGAACCTGTGTGTGTGTGTGTGCGTGAATAGGCTGAAGGTGCAGTCCCCAACTAAAAATTTGCACATTACATTATTTTGATCACAAGCTGGTTACTAGCTAACTAATTTTTAGGTAATACAAATAGGAAATGAGTGATACAAAAGCAGTGAGGAATTAACCAAAGTGATAAATTCGTATATTGTACTACATTTATATACGCGGCCTCCTCATTTCTGTTAGTATGTAGATGTTAGAAAGCGTTCGATGTAAAATAGTTTGGCATGACTCCTGCTTCAGAGGAAAGATTAGGTGATTTAGGACTGCATTGAAAGAGACAGATATGTCGAGATGAAGATAAGTTTTACACTACTGCTACTACTACTACTACTACTACTACTACTAATAATAATAATAATAATAAAACAGTTTCCTCCTACGCCCAACTTCTAGCTTGCAACAGATAAATGGTGTACATTCTGTTGAAGAATGGGTAGAAATCAAACACAGACATAAGTAAGAAGTCATATATACTGTGTATATATGATACATTGATTTAGAATAGTGGATTTAGGACAGTTTTGAAAGAAGTTATGATTTCGCCCTCTTGTTCCATAAAGCGATCAGAATTTCAGAGTATGCAACTTTCAGGCTTTTTAAATAATCGGAAGCGACCGTGTAGTGAAAGATCTTTGCTGGAATTATTGTTGAAGATGCGTATTCAACTACTTTGGTGGTATTGCTCCATGAAAGACTGGTGCTATATTTAGTCAGCAATCTTTGCTACGAGGTTAAATACTAGCGTTATTCCCTGTAAAGCTCACTAGTCGTTTTCTATTGATTGGAAATATTAAGAAAGTTTTTTTTTTGTCCCAAACCTACTTATTTGGATATTGCGTTTTTATGTATATATTTATAAGTTAAACTTAACTACTAGTCTGAAAACAATTACTGCGAGAAATACATAGCAAGATTGGGGTAGATTTGACAAATGCTTTTATTGCGAAGGGAATTGAAATCAGTATATTTAATTTAAATACTCTTAACATATGTACATATATAAATATAATAATAACAGTAAATTAATATTAGTAATAATGTTTAAGTGGATGTTTAGAGGAGGAAAACAGATTTCATGTTTTAGTTTTAAAGCCTCATCACACAACTTGATGTAGTTAGTGAGATGATTGGTTCGTTTACAGATATATGGCTTAGAACAGTTACAGGTTAATTGGCTGAACTATATGACAATGAAGGAAGACGTATCGATAATTGAACTTATGAAATATAAATTACATATATGTGCATGTTCATCCTAATCTGTTTAAAAGGTCATATATATATATATATACCGGGTGCGGCAAAAGTAACGCCCTTTTAATAATTGTATCTTTATAGTTTTATACAGTATAATTTTTTAGTTTTATATTGTATCATTTTGTTATTTTTTAGTTTTTACTGAGAAAGTACTTATTATTTTTCTTAAAATGCTGTATTTTTCTTAAAAACCTTATTATTTCTCTTAAAATGCTGTAATTGATTTATTTCCTTCAATAAAAGAGAATAAACTAAAAAGGGCGTTATTTTTGCCGCACCCGTTATATATACATATATATACATATACAATTAGCTATGATGATAACGATAATATTTCATGATGATTGTTACCTGTGTAATTTATTGCCATTAATTGGTAGCAATAATAATAATATTACAGTACATACAAATAGTAGATCATTAAAATTTTTAAATTACGTTGCCTTTAGCGTTTAAAGAGAAATTTCTTTTAACACGCAATTTTATAACGAAATTTGATATGCAGTGAAATTATTAGTTCACATACCAGAAGGTATTTATATATCGATATAAATAACAGAAAACTACATATTTAAAAGTAAATAGCATATAAAGTAAAACATATGGGAATGATAGACAAAGTGGTAAATTGAGTCTACAACTTCCTTAGAGAGCGCCTACGGGTTGTTAGTGTTGCATATGAGGTGGAGGCCTTGCAGAGAGAGGGTCACAAGCGAAATATACAATTGGTCAGAATATAACAACAACATGACATTTAACATCGCGAAATTTCACTTCTTGAGATATGGTAGAAATGAGGAACTTTGTCAACATTCATCAACTAAAGCGCTCAAAGCACTGTTTTAACCATCGACTATAGATGGTGGTATTTTGGTAGGTTGGGTAGTTCTCATGTGGAAGATGCCACAAGTTAATAGGTGTGGCCTTCTAGTTATTTAATTGAGTAAATGATGTATTATAACCAGACAACGTCACAGTAGCTTCAACGTTAGAGCAGATATCTATATAAAAACTGTGTTTTGTGTAGAGTTAAATCATGTGAAATCTTTATATATGGCTTCCCCCGTCCAACTGATCGCAAAAGTGTTGTACATAAACGCAAAATTGAGATGAAAAAACTTATAAAGGTTTTATTATTAGAAATTTATTTCAGCAAATATGAGAACATTAATGGTTGAATAATTGCTTTGGAACATTGTAGCGTGCATGATTGTAAATATATATATATATATATATATATATATATATATATATATATATATGTTAACCCCTCCGTCTATGGCCCTGGGTTGGTTCGGATCGACGGGGGTTCTAGTTACGGAGGCAAGCATCGGATATTTCTTCTATATACTTTTCTTCTATAACTTTCTAATTCTTTTCTCTCGCTTTATGGGGTCGACACTCTGTTAATTCTTTTCTTTCAATAATACTCTGATACTTCTACTTTCTTGACTAAATTCCTCTGAAGATAGCCCAACTCGAGGGGGAAAATAAAAAAGTTTCTCTTACTGTAATTTTCTTCTTAAATATTTACAGGTAGTGGTCTGAATTTTACAGGGGTAGAGGTTCGACCTCTTTCGACCATAGCTCAGGCCGGAATCTAAAAATATTAAGGAGGCAAGGGGCCTCTGCCCCCTCCCCGCAGCGAGGCTGCTAACAAGGGGAGTCTCTTAGCAGTGACCAAAGCAGAGAGCCGTAATGAAGTGTCCTCATTTTACAAATACATGTATAATATATAAGCCTGAATGTTGGGGAACGGCAGTTGGAGGTTAAGTTTCCCCCCTTTTAAACACGATCAGATGTTTGAAAGATTCCAATAAAGATTTAAAAAAAAATAAATAAAAATAAAAACTAATCTTATTTTTTTTTGCCACGTCTTCATTTCTGAAGGCGATTTCATTTCATAGTCGTACACAAGTACAATTGAAGTACATGACTGAGTACATTTTTGTTTGGGTTTATTACAATTATGATTTCGATTATGGATTACTTCCCATTCGCTTATGATTGTCCCTTACAGTTCTATTAAAGTACATTCTTACATTATATATAAAGTCATTACATTCAATTATAGTTTCATTGAAGTACATTACGTCGTTACCATTCTTACAGTGTTTTATATATATATATATATATGGTTATATTATATGGTTAGATTATATGGTTAGATTATATGGTTAGATTATATGGTCAGATTATATGGTCAGATTATATGGTCAGATTATATGGTTAGATTATATATGGTTATTATATATGGTTATTATATATATGGTTATTAGTACAACACAAGTACATGAGACATGACAAGATAATTTATATACAACATAATATGTTATATTACATTATATGTTATAAATTTGGATCAGAGCGAAAGATGTTGTTTATCTTAGAAACGTTCAATTCTGCTGTGATTCGCGAATTCGACCACTCAACTACTGTAAGCCTAATGAATGTCTTGTGAGGGTGAACGCACTTAAAAAAAAAAGAAAAAAATACATGTGGACGTATTTTACATGTAAGTAACAGAATAGGTTGTGTGCGTAATATAGACGCGCGTAAAATATGGACTGATAGGTTGATAGGTATCAGTAGACAATAGGTAGGAAACAACATAATAATGATGTATAGAGAATGAAGTTTTTTTCTTTTATTATTATTATTATTATTATTATTATTCTTATTAAGGAATTTACCATACATTCAATACGGAAGATGTCCAAATACTAAACACGTGATTCAGTGTTCAAGGTATGGAAAACGTGAAGAGAATTAAGTTACTTTATGACGTCATAGTTATTGAATTTTGTACGTATAATACAAATCATTATTAGGAAGATTTACAAGAACGAATTAGAGGCAAAGAGTGGGCATTAATGACTAAGAAGTACAACTACGGGTTCCAATCCTGTTATATGCAATGTGTATGCATAATCTAGGGACGAGGGTGAGATGCAAGACAATCATAATTAATTAATAACTTCTATAACAAATAAAAATGGATACGACTAAACCATAGGTATGGTAGATCGTAGGGTTTTGACACGAACAAAAATAGGAAGCCACAAGTAAAATTATTATCCAAACTCGCGTTAAGCGATTTTGGTTCTAATGTAAAAATGAATATTGATTATTCATTTCATTTTTACAGTGCTCTCCCCTTTTTAAAAAAATGATATTTATACAATAATCTAATAGGGTACCATTAATACAATACAAATGAGAAAATAACATCCTAACTACTACAAGTTAGATGACGAATTTTTCTTTACATTACAAATTTTTATACAGAACAAGTGAGTTCGGTGGTTGCGTACAATGGAGAGTAATCAAATCTTTAAATGACACTTGCTTATAAAATATAAAAAATTCAAAGATTAATACTTTAATTTATGTAAACAGAATAAAAGGATTAATACATTAATTTGGACAAACAATTAAGTTAGACAAAGAATGATATTGTTAAAAAAAAAAAAATTCTGTGGAGAAAATTACATACATAATGAATAGTAGGTAAAAGGGAAAAATATAAATTATTTTCCAAAGTTACCCTGATCGTGCAGTCTATAACTAATTTTTATTGACTATTGTAGGTAAAAAATCGAATTACGTAATGGATGATGTATAGACCTGTGGTCTAGTGTGTATGTGTGTATTAGATACAAAGTGTGTATCTTATAAATTTGAGGGACAGATTAGCTGAGGATTTTTAAATTAACTGAATAAACGCCTGAGCAAAAATTTATATATAGTAAGCAAAAATGCGTAGGACTATATAAATAGCATAGTTAGCACTTACACGCTATGAAATAGTTTATTGTGACATCCAATGATTTTAGCATAAGGTTTGTATATATATATATATATATAGTGCGCATACATGCGTGTGTATGTGTAGGGATTTGGGAGGTTTTTGAATTAACAAAGTTTAAAAATAATGTATAATAATTTAAGATGGGTTTAGGGTTATAAAATCTTTTGAGTCAATTATTGTTGTTATTATTATTATTATCATAAAATCCTTTAAGTTCAAGGTAGTATTTAAGTATTTAATTAAATCAGTTACACGTATTAAGGTAATAAAAAGAAATGTACTTAGAGGACTTACAATTGATGAAAGTAAATCTCACGGTTTAAAAATTGAATTTTGAAGATGGAATTAAATTCGACTAGTAACATTCCTAGCTATATATGAACTATATAACCATTAACATTAACCAGAAGTATCGGTACGATAATTGAATTAAGAAAATTAAGAATACAAATTAACAATAGAAACCAATTTATGCATTTTAATGAGCTAAACATAATTTTATAATATTCTTAAAAATAAAAGTAAATCGAACCTTAGATGAGTTTCGGCCAAGAATAAAAAAGTTATTGAAATGGAAGGAAAGCATTTCGAACAATCTTTTCTTTTAATAATTTCAGGTAAATTTTACATTAAAAATTATTTTTATATACTAAAAAAAATATTAAAAAGGTTTAATAATTTTTGCATGTTAAGTAGAAAAATTATACTCTTTCGTTAAATGTTGATAGACTGAATTATTTGATATTTTAGTCTGAAAACTTGTTTGCATATGATAAATACATATGTTTTATTGTGTAGAAGTTTTATTAAAATTAAATGACAAAAAAGAATAAACACAACTGAAATTTAGGGTATGTGCGGTCCTACGGGTAAATTTCCCGACCATACAGAGCAAGATAAATTAGGTACATGATCGATTAATTATTACACTATTTCTGTCATCATATAATCGCAATAATTATAAAACTCGTTACCAACATTTGTAAAACGGTTTTGGTTGCCAACAATAAAATATGTCATTTTACCTATATATTTTTATACGCAACAATGGCATGAAAAAGAAAAGACAAATCGGTCCATTTCCTTCTTACAACAAAACAAAGAAAGGTTAACTAAAGACGCAACCCGGTCAATTCAGGTTGAATTAAATTCTCTTTACAACACAAAAAAAAGGTTGAATTAAATTCTTAAATTACATTTTCTTAAATTAAATTCTCTTAACTTACAAAGAAAAAGTTGAATTCAATTGACTGCATTGAAATGACTTGGGACTTAAAAACTGACTTCTTCAAAACTAACTGCTTCAAAACTAACTGCTTCAAAACTGGCTTCTTCAAAACTGGCTTCTTCAAAACTGGCTTCTTCAAAACTGGCTTCTTCAAAACTGGCTTCTGTAATATCTGGGGCGGTTGTCCCTCTTGGCGCAACCTTCTGACTGACCTCTTGTCAAGTATTTCTATAAATCTCTGGGGGCGGTTGTCCATCTTGGCGCAACCTTCTGACCTGACCTCTTGCCAAGTATTTCTATAAGTCTCTGGGGGCGGTTGTCCATCTTGGCGCAACCTTCTGACTTGACCTCTTGTCAAGTATTTCTATAAATCTCTGGGGGCGGTTGTCCATCTTGGCGCAACCTTCTGACTTGACCTCTTGTCAAGTATTTCTATAAATCTCTGGTGGCGGTTGTCCATCTTGGCGCAACCTTCTGACTTGACCTCTTGTCAAGTATTTCTATAAATCTCTGGGGCGGTTGTCCATCTTGGCGCAACCTTCTGACTTCAAAACTTATTTGCAACTTATTTGCAACGAAAACTGACTTGCAACTTATTTGCAACGAAAACTGACTTGCAACTTATTTGCAACGAAAACTGACTTGCAACTTATTTGCAACGAAAACTGACTTGCAACTTATTTGCAACGAAAACTGACTTGCAACTTATTTGCAACGAAACTGACTTGCAACTTATTTGCAACTAAAACTTACTTCAAAACTGACTTGCAACTTCTTTGCAACTAAAACTGACTTCAAATATCTCTCTAAATCTATAAACTCTCTATAAACACTCTCTCTCTTAATTTGCAAGTCAATTCAATTCAGTAATTGAAAAAAATTTGCAAACAAAAATATAAAATGTAAACGACATTTCACTCTAATGTACACGAAGGTACGATACTATTATGTTTGATACATAAAATAAAATTATTCTATACTGAATATAACAGTGAAAATAACTCTGAAATTAACTCTCTCTGAAATTAACTCTCTCTGAAATTAACTCTCTCTGAAATTAACTCTCTCTGAAATTAACTCTCTCTGAAATTAACTCTCTTTGAAATTAACTCTCTTTGAAATTAACTCTCTTTGAAATTAACTCTCTTTGAAATTAACTCTCTCTTACATTTAACTTCTCTTACATTTAACTTCTCTTAGTAATTTTCACAGAAGTTAAATGTGTTTCACTAAAAAAAATGTATCACTAGTGTCTGAAATGTTCACTGTGTTTCTTGTAAATTCTAATTTGATACTCATTATTAACTGTTAATAATACTGACTTTTCAAGTGTTTATAAATTACTTAAAAAAACAAAATGTACTTAACAAAAGTTCTACTGGCAAAATCCTCAGAGACGTGTCCTGAAGACGTCTTGCTGGCTACTTCTTCTTGGATGAAAACTAGGCGTGAAGAACTTGGAGTCGTGACACACCGGTCAAGGGTGGATGTTACGAACTAGAAGTCGTGACACGCCGGTCAAATGGTTTTATCTTGATGCAGGGTAATTTCTATCTTGGCCAAAGAGTGGCCTCTTCTTAAAATCATCTTCTTCTTAAAATAATCTTCTCATCCTGATGCAGGGTAATTTCTATCTTGGCCAAAGAGTGGCCTCTTCTTAAAATAATCTTCTTAAAATCTTCTTTTTATCCTGATGCAGGGTAATTTTTATCTTGGCCAAAGAGTGGCCTCTTCTTAAAATAATCTTCTTAAAATCTTCTTTTTATCCTGATGCAGGGTCGCCAATTGTTAACCCCTCCGTCTATGGCCCTGGGTTGGTTCGGATCGACGGGGGTTCTAGTTACGGAGGCAAGCAACGGATATTTCTTCTATATACTTTTCTTCTATAACTTTCTAATTCTTTTCTCTCGCTTTATGGGGTCGACACTCTGTTAATTCTTTTCTTTCAATAATACTCTGATACTTCTACTTTCTTGACTAAATTCCTCTGAAGATAGCCCAACTCGAGGGGGAAAATAAAAAAGTTTCTCTTACTGTAATTTTCTTCTTAAAAATTTACAGGTAGTGGTCTGAATTTTACAGGGGTAGAGGTTCGACCTCTTTCGACCATAGCTCAGGCCGGAATCTAAAAATATTAAGGAGGCAAGGGGCCTCTGCCCCCTCCCCGCAGCGAGGCTGCTAACAAGGGGAGTCTCTTAGCAGTGACCAAAGCAGAGAGCCGTAATGAAGTGTCCTCATTTTACAAATACATGTATAATATGTAAGCCTGAATGTTGGGGAACGGCAGTTGGAGGTTAAGTTCCCCCCTTTTAAACACGATCAGATGTTTGAAAGATTCCAATAAAGATTTTAAAAAAAATAAATAAAAATAAAAACTAATCTTA
This sequence comes from Bathynomus jamesi, assembly GCA_023014485.1. Lineage (NCBI taxonomy): Eukaryota > Metazoa > Arthropoda > Malacostraca > Isopoda > Cirolanidae > Bathynomus > Bathynomus jamesi. The sequence continues at coordinate 121,297 of JAJOZX010002605.1, read as the reverse complement.
TTTTTTTTTTGCCACGTCTTCATTTCTGAAGGCGATTTCATTTCATAGTCGTACACAAGTACAATTGAAGTACATGACTGAGTACATTTTTGTTTGGGTTTATTACAATTATGATTTCGATTATGGATTACTTCCCATTCGCTTATGATTGTCCCTTACAGTTCTATTAAAGTACATTCTTACATTATATATAAAGTCATTACATTCAATTATAGTTTCATTGAAGTACATTACGTCGTTACCATTCTTACAGTGTTTTTATATATATATATATATGGTTATATTATATGGTTATATTATATGGTTAGATTATATGGTTAGATTATATGGTTAGATTATATGGTCAGATTATATGGTCAGATTATATGGTCAGATTATATGGTTAGATTATATATGGTTATTATATATGGTTATTATATATGGTTATTAGTACAACACAAGTACATGAGACATGACAAGATAATTTATATACAACATAATATGTTATATTACATTATATGTTATAAATTTGGATCAGAGCGAAAGATGTTGTTTATCTTAGAAACGTTCAATTCTGCTGTGATTCGCGAATTCGACCACTCAACTACTGTAAGCCTAATGAATGTCTTGTGAGGGTGAACGCACTTAAAATAAAAAATTAAAAAATACATGTGGACGTATTTTACATGTAAATAACAGAATAGGTTGTGTGCGTAATATAGACGCGCGTAAAATATGGACTGATAGGTTGATAGGTATCAGTAGACAATAGGTAGGAAACAACATAAATAATGATGTATAGAGAATGAAGTTTTTTTCTTTTATTATTATTATTATTATTATTCTTATTAAGGAATTTACCATACATTCAATACGGAAGATGTCCAAATACTAAACACGTGATTCAGTGTTCAAGGTATGGAAAACGTGAAGAGAATTAAGTTACTTTATGACGTCATAGTTATTGAATTTTGTACGTATAATACAAATCATTATTAGGAAGATTTACAAGAACGAATTAGAGGCAAAGAGTGGGCATTAATGACTAAGAAGTACAACTACGGGTTCCAATCCTGTTATATGCAATGTGTATGCATAATCTAGGGACGAGGGTGAGATGCAAGACAATCATAATTAATTAATAACTTCTATAACAAATAAAAATGGATACGACTAAACCATAGGTATGGTAGATCGTAGGGTTTTGACACGAACAAAAATAGGAAGCCACAAGTAAAATTATTATCCAAACTCGCGTTAAGCGATTTTGGTTCTTATGTAAAATGAATATTGATTATTCATTTCATTTTTACACACACCACATATATATATATATATATATATATATATATATATATGCCTTCGAAACCTATGGAATTCATGATATAAAGGCATCTGACTGTAGCTCTACTTACATCCGACATTATTGTACTATTTCCTATTAAACGGAATTACATTTGAAGAGGTAATGTGGTATTGGATTATAATAATATGCTTTGAGAATACAATACAAGTCATTGTATGTATTGAGGTCAATGCATAATCTGGTTAGTATATTAAACCCTTTTTTAGATATTTATTTTAAGTTTTCATTTCTATTGTTTAAGAGTATAAGGTTCAAAATTGAATGTCATCTCTGATACAGAATATCAGTCTGACGTGTGAGAATGTTGCTCCCCCTTCAGCTAAAACTAGCGGGACACGAACACGACGGAACGCTGGTGGAATGTGCCGGAACAGAAAGTACTCGAAAGTTTGTTTATTTGTTTTTGTCTGTTTTTGTCTGTGTTTGTTTGTCTCATGAAAGACCGTGAAAGAACCCCAGAGGATTTTCTCCCCTCCAAGGAGGAGGGGGCCCCTCGAGGGGCAAGTGCTTTTCATCAAGGCCTGTGAGGCCCCATAAATAGGTTAGGAACTTAAGGAAGGGGCCCCTTATAATGAAGCCGAAGACCTTCAGGGGGCCCCTCCAGGGTCTGGGTTCAAAGCACCCCAAATTCCTCTACCCAAATGCCATCATACTACTGGTGGTATTCAAAAGTGAGCTTTTTTAATCCCTTTTAATCCTTTTTATCTCTCAATTGTTTTTGTATTAAAAAGCCATTAACGGATTATAAGCACTTATGTTCCCTTGAGAGATTAAAGGGATTGAAAGGCATTAAAAAATTAACTTTTGAGTGCCACCCCTCATACCATTCCCCCTCAACGCTAGTGCCTTCACTCAGCACTAGTACCATCCCTCACCCTACCACCACCACTACTACTACTACTACTACTACTACTACTACTGGGGTTTCTCTTTTGAACGTAAACTGGACCTTGAAGAGTTTGGAATGTTCTTAATGGTAGAAATATTTCCACAGTGACATGAACAAATTTGTTTCGTGAATATGGAAAAAAGTTTTTCTATTAAAACTTTGAAATACAAGTATAATTAATGTTTATTGCCGCCGAACTTGAAATTGTATCTTTTGACAAAAGAAATTTACACACCAACTCCAAAAAATATATCCATCTCTTTTCACAGAGGAAATTTATATTTTATCTAATTTACTTTATAATTTTATAGAGTTTGCCCTAATTTCTGTGTTAAATAATGGAGTAGAAGAAAAGAGAAAATAGAAAAATAGTCAGATTTTTTTTAATTATTTTTTTTAATCGTAAATGTTTACGAACAAAGTTTTTTACCTGAACGTATTTATTTATTACAATATTATACAATTTGGCAAAATATTCGTCTAGAAACAATTTTTAAAAAACAAAAAAATTACTAATGAGTTTCGTTTCTAAACAATTATTATTTTCACAAAAGAAAGGAAAATATTCGGAGAAAAACAGAATTTTCCCACAGTAATTTTGTATGCTTTTTATAATTTTTATTCTTCTAGGCGAATATTGTTTATCGGAAACTGCACCTTCCCAGAATATTATGATATATATTATATGCACTGATTTTAGGTTCCAATTTGAAAGTTTTGGTCTGATTTGATATTCTTCATTTCATTAAAATGATGTAAAATAAAATTTGTTTAAGCTAAAATCTGTATCTTAATGAATATGCAATAACGAATGTGACACATTTGTTATATTTTTATAGTTATCCTCGTAAAATTAATTAGATAAAAAAAATATAAACAAACATTTCTATTCTCAAAATTATTCATTTCATTTACATTTTGTCTGGAGCGAGATTTCACAATATTTCCTACTTTTTCAAAACGTTTTGTCTCTAGCTAAAATAGATGGCGTATTTTAAAATCAAATCTCTATCAGATTTCATGTTGAGCGAGTCATTTTTTAAATTCAAATAGTTATGATACGTGAAATTCAAAAAGGAACTCATCACCAGAGGCGTAACTAGGGTTGATCGCGCCCAGGGTAAATCAATAAATGGCGCCCTTAAAACCAGTGTTCTTTAAAATTCTGGCTGAATTCTTATAATGGTACTCAAACTGGTTACTCGTAATAATACCGCTAACAAAATATACTTTTAAGAAGTTTATTTTATGACAAATGAAAATGAAAAACAGTTATATACATATAAAACTGTACAAAAATGTGTAAAAATAAATTGAAATGAAATGAAAATACAATTCATAAAAATTATTTTTACAGTTTATACTTTAATGTTTTTCTATCCATATACATAACCGCGTATATTTACTATTAAGGTTGATATTAAATTTCTATTAATACAATTTAATTTTATAGAACCAAAGTATGGTTAATTATTTTCCGAATTACAACAGAAACAATTAATATATGTACAAGGAGAGGCATAACTTTTCATGAGAATACACTTTGATGTTTTCTTGAATTTTACTTAATTACCGATAGCAGAATTAGCAATTAGAATATTAGATACTGACAAAAATCATTCCAATTATATGGTACTTTAAAAGAAATGCGTTGTTTGCACCTATTATTTTTGGCTCTTTTAATGAATAATTTGGAACTTCACACTAAACATGTATTTTTTTTACTTTTGCTGATGCAAACATCAATAATGTCATCAAAATTTGTTATTTCATTTTCCTCACGTTCAATGCTGAGCAAGGCTAAAGCAGAAAGTCTTTCTTGGCCCATTGAAGCTCTCAAATATAAGATCAATGTTAACTTGCTGAAAGATCGCTCACAGCTGGCAATTGAAATTGCAATAGTGAGCATTATCTGAATAGCTACTCTCAAATTTGGAAAAACATTTTCATCTCCATACTGAACAATAAACTTGAGGAGTTCCTCAGCTTTAGAAATCTGAACATTTGGGCGACTTTTCAGAAGCATCTTACAATCCAGGATTTCTTCATAAAGCTCAAAGCCGTCAATATCATTGCTATAAAACTGTCCAAGGCTGAGACAACTTTTCTTTAAGATATTTACGTCATGACTACTGTTGCTTTCATTTGAGTCCAACAATAATCCTCTAGCATCTAAAAGAAATTCAAATTTTGAATCCAAGTCATGGAGACGGACAAATCTTTCTTCCATTTCATTATGGAGACGATCAATAGTTTCTTTCATTATTCTTATCATTTCTTCTTTCGCAGTTAACCCTACATCCTTGGCTTTTTCACAAGGCATTTGTTTCTTCTTTCTGGGGCGTCTTCCTACTTGAATATCCCATTCATCACACAGTTTCAGCCCTGCTTCAAGTGATTCACTGGCCAATGATTCTCGACTGCTTAAAAAATAATCTTGAAGGGCTTTTAAATCATAAGCAGCATCATGAAAGTTCATGGTATGATCTTGGAGTCGTTTTTGAACACGATCAATCGAACGGAGTCGTTTTAACACGATCAATCGAACAAGAATTTTGTTCCAAAATCCAAGCAAAGCCAAGAAATGAAAAGTCAAAATTTGATTCAGCACCTGCCTTGCATCACCTCTTGTATCAGCAGTTTCAATTTGATCATCAACCATGCTTTGCAAGAGTTCCACTATAATATCAAAGGATTCATGAACAGGCTTCACAGCCTCTGTTCTGGAACTCCATCGAGTTTCAGATTCAGATTTGACAACTATTGGTATGGCATCTTTCAGCTTTTGCCAACAGAGAGTTGAACGTGAAAAGAATGAATAAAGCGACTGAATTGCACCAAAAAACGTCACCATCACTGCATCATGGTTAGCAGCACGCACTCCAACCAAATTGAGAGAATGATTATCGCAGTTTACAAAAATAGCTTTGCTATTTTTTTCAATAATCCTCTGTTGAACACCACTTTTATAACCAACCATAACTGCAGCCTTGTCATAGCATTGAGATCGACAGTCTTCTAACGGCATTTTTTTTTTTTTTCAGTTGTTCCAAAATCACTTCCACAATGTTTTCAGCATCCTTTCGTTTTAATTGGATAAATCCAAGAAAAGACTTTTATAAAAATTGTTTTCTCCTGAAAACCAATATCAACATAACGAACTGTTTCTGCCATTTGCTCTCGATGTGCTTGATCTGGAGTAGAATCAAACATGAGGTCAAAATATTTGGCCTTATGAATGCTCTGTAACAATTTTTGACGAACAGTAGAAGCCATCAGCTGAATAAATTCATTCTGCACTAACGGAGATAAATAATGTTCTTCCAGGGTGCTTTTCCACAATACTGAGATGTTCGTTCATGACAGGATCAAACCTTGCCAACAATTTTAATAACCCAAGAAAATTTCCAATATTGCTTTCCTCTTCCTGTCTCAGGGATTCCTTGTGACCACGCAATGCAAGGTTCTGAGTTGCTAAAAATTTTATGCAATGGAGAATTCTGTGGAGAACATCTCGTCATTTTTGTTTTTCTGTTGCAATTTGAGCTTGAAGCTCTACGTCAATGATTCCTCTGTTTTCTAAAAGATTTCTTTCCATTTCCTTCCATTGGGTGAAGCAGTATCGATGATTTTTGCATTTTCATGGGTGTTAAGCCTTTCTGGTGCTTTCCAATGATTTAACCCATTTTCTTGCTCCAATGAAGACTGATTGTCAATTTGAGAAAATAGCAAACAACAAAAGCAAAAAGCTGCTTTCTTTTCTGGGGAATAAACAAGCCATGAGCGCCAAACTTCTTCTCAACATCCATTTCCCAACTTTCTTTTAAACCATCTTTCATTCATTGATCGGGTTTGTGTGGGAACAAATAGCCCTTCACTATTTTGAAAATACTTCGAACCCAATGTGACCATTTCTGTCCTCAGGGCATCTGATAAAATTACTTTTTTTGATATTTTATCAAACTCCAAAAAGCCTACATCGTGATGCTGAATCGCATCTGGTATAGGCTGTGCTGTTTTTTCCTGCTTTTCGCTACTCAAAGTTTTAGTATCTTCTGGCTTCTTGAAAGACACTTCTGGTTCTTGAAAGACACTTAATTCTCCTTCTGATACACTGGCGGGTTTGGTCAACACTCATATCTGATGCAGTTAATGCTGATGAAGGACCAGCTTGTTGCTGTTCAAGAAATGACATCATAAAGCCACTTGACGTTTTAGCTTCTGCTTCTTGCATTTTTATTTTCTTCCTGCCTTCTGCTCCACTCAGCTTCTTTTTCGGACTTTTCGGTATCGGCAATGTTCGCTTCATGGTAAAATTTTCTAGAGAAAGAAACAAAAAAATAGAATAAATTAATAATTCATAATAAAATTCTAATAAAAATAGAATGAATTAATAAAGTTAAATGAAGTTAAAAATCTGAAATTCATGGAAATTCGATGGCTAGAGATATGGTACCGGTACATTTCCAAAAGAGCATGTTTTTACTCTTAAATTTTTTTTTAAAATCATAAAAATGGCGCCCCCCAAATTTGGCGCCCAGGGCACTCGCCCCACCTGCCCCACCCTAGTTACGCCACTGCTCATCACGTACGACAAACTTTATTAGAGGATAGCTGGGAAAATAATGATGATGATGATGATAATGATGATACGATAACAAAAATTTAAGTTTTAATAAGTGAATTAAAGCAACTTTTGAAAGGGTTCTTCTCTTGTCTCCAAGCACAGCTGGACAATTTCTTCATGTTGTGGAACATTCTCTTCAATTCATAGGTTTATATGGTACTAATAACACGAAATATCCTTTTTTTAAGTAGTCTACACTCTATAGCAATGATTTTCGACCTGTGATACGCGTACTATCGGGGGTATGTGAGGCGAGGCCTTTCAGGTGGTACGCTAGAGGATAATACATACGCGGCTTGCTAACTGATAACTAATTTAATGATAATGTTTTCAAAGGTAATATTAGTAGTCCCCTTCTTACGGTATTGGTTAGGTGGTACTACTCAATGGTGCACAGTACTTAGAAAAGCATGGTATCAAAACTGATACATGTACCTAAAAAGTATTTTAGAGTACGTGGATCTTTCTCATTCACGGCGGTTTGAAGTTTGCTTAACTCCATAGCCATAAAAGAAACTTTACAGTGAAAATATACCATAAATTATTGTTCATTCACTGCACAATTTTTGAGAACACTGTTGATAATTAACTCATGATAATGTTGAATGAAATTAAGAATTAAAAAAAGGTGTTTTAATATTTTAAATCCCGTTAACTAATGAGATGGAAAATTAATTGATTTGTATTTTACAAATATATTATATTATATATATATATATATATATATATATATATATATATATATATATATATATATATAAAATTATTTCACGAAAGTAACACGTGAAAAATATTTATGATGAATAAAACCACGAAGGAAAGGAAACACAGAGTGGTGCTCAAGCGCTTTCGTCTAATGACATCCTCAGGAACACTAAAGTACATAAAGAGTTCAAGACTATATATAGGTTACAACAAAAAAAGTGTATATATATATATATATATATATATATAGTATAGAAATAAGAAATTGTTGGAGGAGCATACACATTTGTAAGGAAAATTCCCAATTTTAGCACTTTGCTCGAATTCAACACAAGCTCAAATGAATTGTTTACAACCAGTTTTATAGATAATACCTAAATGATATATAGGTCACAAAAATTATATAAAAATAGAAGAACAATTAAAGAAATAAAATAAAACTAAATTGAAAAATATAAAAATTGTAAGAGGAGCATACAAATTCAAGCTCAAATGGATTATTTACAACCTATTTTATAGATAATGCCTAAATAATATACAGTATATGTCACAAAAAAATAAAAATAAAGAAATTAAAAAAATGAATTGAAAAATAAAAATAAAAATAAAAATTGTAAGAGGAGCATACAAATTTATAAGGGAAGAATTACCAAAAATTTAGCACTCTGCCCTTCTTTAAATCCCTTCTGAACGAATTCAAAACAACGGGATCGAGTTGGAAGAGACCTTTACTCATGTTAAAGTTATTTGTAATTTGAATAACAGCAGACTCAAGAATATTTCTATCAACAATGTTTCTAGAATGAAACAAAACTGAAGCATTATTCCAATCAATACAGTGGGATGATTCTGACAAATGGACAAAAAGAGCACTGGACGACTGTCCTGTTCTAACGGAATATTGATGCTGTTTTACACGCGTGTGCAAATCCTTTCCCGTCTGACCTATGTAAAAGGAATCACATTGTTTACAACCATTTTTATAGATAATGCCTGAATTATTGGTAGGGCTATTTTTTACTATGATATTTTTCACAATATTGTTATATAAAAATATTAAATTAATATCCAAAAGTTTAAGTACATTGGCAATGTAACCTGTATATAGTCTTGAACTCTTTATGTACAGTGTGTCCGTAAAGTCATGGTGGGATTTTAAATAGCTATATTATTGCAACGAAACATGATAATGAGATGAAAAAAAGGCAAATTGAAGAACAACTCTAAAAGAATAACTTTATTTAACGTAGTTCGATATGGGTTCCTCTGGTAGCCCTGCAGACATCTAGGCGATGATGTGTGTCCGTAAAGTCATGGTGGGATTTTAAATAGCTATATTATTGCAACGAAACATGATAATGAGATGAAACAATGCCAAATTTAAGAACAACTCTCAAAGTTGTATCTTGTAGTTAGTCTAGGCTAAGCTTAACCTTTATCTCGTAGTTAGTCTAGGCTGTCCACATGCCTATGTTGAACATGAGCGTAATAGCCCGAAAGTTAATGTGTGGTGTGCTCTAGCACGAGATCGAGTGATTGGCCCATTTTTCTTCGCGGAACCCACTGTGACGTCACACAACTACCTCGCTATGTTGGAACATTTTGCAGTACCCCAATTTATTGACAATAATGTCATCTTTCAGCAAGATGGTGCTCCTCCGCACTATGCCAACGTTGTTCGAGAATTCCTTAATGAAAAATTTCCACAGAGATGGATAGGAAGAGGAGGATGGAAGCCATGGCCTCCACGCTCTCCGGACCTGACACCTTTGGACTTTTATTTGTGGGGTTACTTCAAGCAAAGCGTGTACAGTGTACCCATTAGGGATATTCATCACTTGCACGAGCGAATCACGGAAGCTATCGCATCCGTCACTCCTGATGTTCTTGGGCGTGTGTGGCTGGAATTGAATCACCGCCTAGATATCTGCAGGGCTACCAGAGGAGCCCATATCGAACTACGTTAAATAAAGTTATTCTTTTAGAGTTGTTCTTCAATTTGCCTTTTTTTCATCTCATTATCATGTTTCGTTGCAATAATATAGCTATTTAAAATCCCACCATGACTTTACGGACACACTGTACTTTAGTGTTCCTGAGGTTATTAGATAAAAGAAAAGTAGATGAATTAGTTTCGTTTTTAACTGTATGCTAATTATTATTTCTACTTTAATAAAAAATATTAAATATTAATACTAGCACTATTAAAGTTATGCTGTGAATTTCCAAAAGTTTGATATATACAAGTATAGAATAATATAATGGCGTTTTTTAAAAAGTTAAAAAAATCTTCATTTATAAGTAAGTAATGAATTTTTCATACATCTTTCTCAGAAAATGAACTCAAAGCTGAATAATGAATGTAACCGTTATGTAAGAGTTTTATATATATATATATATATATATATATATATATATATATATATATATATATATATATATATATATATATATATATATATATATATATATATATATGAAAATTATTTCACGAAAGTAACACGTGAAAAATATTTATGATGAATAAAACCACGAAGGAAAGGAAACACAGAATGGTGCTCAAGTGCTTTCGTCTAATGACATCCTCAGGAACATTGAAGTAAATAAAGAGTTCGAGACTATATATAGGTCACAAAAAAAATATATATATAATAAATATAGAAATAAAAATTGTGGGAGGAGCATACAAATTTGTAAGGAAAACTACCAATTTTAGCACTTTGCCCTTCTTGTCTAAATCCGTTCTGAACGAATTCAACACAAGATCAAATGGATTGTTTACAACCAATTTTATAGATAGTGCCTGAATAATATATATAGGTCGCAAAAAATAAAAAGAAAAAAATATAAAAATAAATTTAAAAATAAAAATTGTAAGAGGAGCATACAAATTTATAAGTAAAAACTATCAATTTTAGCACTCTGCCTTCTTGTCTAAATCTGTTCTGAACGAATTCCAAACAAAAGGATCAAGTTGAAAAAGACCTTGGCTCATTTTAAAGTTATTTGTAAGTTGGATAATAGCAGACTCAAGAATATTTCTATTAACAATGTTGCTAGAGTGAAACAAAACTGAAGCATTATTCCAATCAATACATTGGGCTAACTCTGACAAATGGACAAAAAGGGCACTGGACGACTGTCCCGTTCTAACGGAATATTGATGCTGTTTTACACAGGTGTGCAAATCCTTTCCCGTTTGACCAATGTAAAGGGAATCACATTGTTTACACCCATTTTTATAGATAATGCCTGAATTATTGGTAGGGCTATTTTTAACTATGGTATTTTTCACAATATTGTTATATGAAAATATTACATTGATATCCAAAAGTTTAAGTTTTATTTTTATTTTTGGTGACCTATATAACATGCAGGCATTATCTATAAAATTGATTGTAAACAATCCATTTGATCTTGTGTTGAATTCGTTCAGAACAGATTTAGACAAGAAGGGCAAAGTGCTAAAATTGGTAGTTTTCCTTACAAATTTGTATGCTCCTCCCACAATTTTTATTTCTATATTTATTATATATACACACATATATTTTTTTTGTGACCTATATATAGTCTCAAACTCTTTATTTACTTCAATGTTCCTGAGGATGTCATTAGACGAAAGCGCTTGAGCACCATTCTGTTTCCTTTCTTTCGCGGTTTTATTCATCATACATATATATATATTTGTATTGGTTATATTTTATTTGATATATATATATTATATATATATATATTGGTTATATTTTATTTGTTTACTGATTCTGAAAAGCTTTAGTTCTCTTACATTACTAAGTCGTATTACATATTATGTACACAGAAATATACAGTTTAAAAAAAATATAAACTAGAAACCTACAATTTCTCTCAAACTCCCGTTTAAAAAAAAAACATTAAAAAAATTACTCTCAGTTATGACTGGGTTTTGGTTTTGAAATTTCATTACTGTCACCGAAAGGAATAAAATATGACTTTACCACACCCCCCTATTCCAGAAAACGACCTCCCCCACCAAAAGATTCCCAGTTAGTAATTTTTTATGCGTTTTTAGAAATTTCGCGTTTCTAGGTGAACTTTTTCCCAAACTGTACCAATGGACTTATAATAGAATTTCCAACTCAGAGTTATTGCCTTTCTCATCCGCAGTCCGCAAATGAGAATGTCAGAAATACAATTCCAAATTTAGGAAAAGAGTTTCCCGATTTGATTTGGAAAAGATTAAAAAGAGACAGTGATCTCCATTGATCCCCAGTTGTACAAAAAAAATCTCTCTTAAACCATTAGTGCCCACTGATAGAATTTTCTATCGACAAAGTTGTTTGTCATTATTGCATCACTTTTTCTCGTATTTATGTGATCTTCGGTATGAGTCATTGATATGACGCAATCTAAAAGATTGCGTCATATCAATGACTCATCCCGAAGATTATGTGAATACAAGAAAAAGTGATGCAATAATGACAACCAAATTTTGTGGGTACGAAATTCACAAATGGGCACTAATAGATTAAAATGGAAATTCCTCGATGGGAATGAGAATGGATTGATTCGAAAATTACCTCTTTTGAGATTCTCAGTAGCGAATTTTTCACTCTTGGGAGAAGAATGAAATTGTTATGGCCAAATTTGAAAATATAAATAGTCGCTGAACTAATTAAAAAGTTCTATGGAGTTTCAAACCCATATTTCATTTACTTTAATAAAAACTATATGTACATTGTACAGTACTGTATATTCGTATATCTTATTGATAGGTCGACACGTAAAAATATTTATTTTAGGTAACCCATCCATGAAATCCCCCACCAGCATCCCAGCGTCTTAACCACTAGGCCACCCAGGTTACCCATTTATCTACCAACCACTTTCTTTATTGTGTGGAAGGATGAACAGCTGGGTTTTGCTGCGCGCCGGCTGCCGTCAGTGGGTCTCGATCCCGGGGCCGATGGATTCGTAGTGAGCGACGCTAACCACTACACCACCGAGGCGCATATATATATATATATATATATATATATATATATATATATATATATTATATTTATATATATTTTAAAGAAATTCATTCATGAAATAAGAACAATGTATCCTGATAGATTTAAACTCGCAAGCTTGCTACGTTACAAGCTATGTTAGAACAAACCCAATCTTATCGTCACCTTTGGACTACCCTGTATATATATACATAAAATTCTTTTTCTTTAATAGACAGAAAATCTTTTTATAAGTAAGTAATGCATTTTCTCCCTACAATGAATGAAAATATCTTTCTTTCTTTACATTTTCTAACAAAAATGTGACATTCAAAAGCAAACTTTTGTCATTCCCACTGAAAATAGTGAAGAAGACGCCAACGGTTATTATAGCATTGAAAGGACAAAGCAATTTAAGTTCTGTTTTAATGAAAACAAAAACTTTTGCTAAATGAATATTTGTAATTAATACTTAAGTCTTCATTAAAATACTCCCTTAAAGGTATAATTTTGTCTTCCTCTTCAATTTACACATCATTTCCTGCTTCCTTTTCTCCCAATGATCTTAATCTTGATGGGTTTTCATTCATCATTTCAGGAAGGGATTGTTTTTAAGGAAGTAATAAATTCAAGAAGTTTTTTTACGTGAAAGGAAATTATCTCTGAAGCTATTTTCTCTCAGTGGGGTTTTTCAGACAGTTAAGGAGCGAACAATGGAATTAATTGGGCATGAATAAAATGAGCACCCGAAATGAAGATATAGTTTTACTTTCAACGAACAGTTTCGGGAAAATAGTTCGCCTACCAACGTGAAACTTCTGAAAAGCATGAAAAATTAATAAATAGTAATAGCTGTTTTTCTTTGGATTATTTATTTCTTGTTTGGTGATAGTAATAAAATTTCAAATACAAAACCGAATCATCACTGACTACTAAATTTTTATGCTTTTTAGAAATTTTGTTTCTAGGCGAATTTATTTTCCGAAACTGTATATATATACATCTAGGGGGCATAATGAATAAATGTATGCATAACTAATAAATAACACTGGCCAACAAAATGAAACTTTTTTTCTCATCACAAACATGATCACACTTTTCTTAATGCATTTTTCGCGCTGATTCCGAATCTGGTTTTATTTGTTTTCTAGCACGTATAGTTATATAGATACACTTTGTTTTGATATTTTTAAGTTTTGATATTGCTATAAGAAATTTATGGATGTATAGATCACACTTAGGAATGCTAAGCAACATACATCATATACCTATTCAATGTACTTATAATAAAGAATATATACATATTTTATTAAAAGCGCTGTGAGTGTGATTTCCTTTTGTAAATTTGGCCTGGATTGTCACGATACAGCATCCAACAATGGTCCGCCATCATGCGTTCATTCCAATATCCTTGGTAGCGCTTCTCATCATCTGAATATCTTGAAGAAAAGCGCTCTCCTTGCTCGTCACTCACTGCACAAGGTTTTCAGGAAAGAAATCTAAGTGGGAATGCAGGAAGTGAATTTTTAACGACATTCGACACTCCATTTCTTTGAAGGCATCAAGGAGGTTCTTGACTCCATCCTTATACGCAGGTGACTTGTTGCTTCCAAGAAAGTTTTTCACATATCCATTTGAACGCCAGCCAAGCCTTCAATCCAGCGGACTTAGGGCTTTTTCAAATTCAGTGTCATTCAAAACTCCCTTATTTGTGGCCCAACAAAAATTCCTTCCTTCAATTTTGCTGCAGTAACTTCGGAAATTTCCTTGAAAGGTATTGGAACCCTTCAGAATTGACTTTACCCATTGCTTTAACAAATTCTTCATTAAACCAAGTTTAATGTGAAGAGGTGGCAGATAGATCTTTTGGGGATCCACTAAAGGGACAGACTGGACATTGCTTATCCCTGGGACATATGTATACTAAGTGGCCAGTCACTTTTGGTGTAATGTTCTATAGTGGCGCGACTGTCCCACAGGCAAAGGAAACAACAAAATTTTGTGAATCCTGACTGCATACCCATAAGCATATCCTATAACTTTTAATCTCCACAACATTCCATTGATGACTGTCGTATTTGATTGCCTTAAGTAGTACAGTATATCCATATTGTCATATGTCTCTTTTAGATGGACGGAATGGGCAATGGGGATGGATGGCATTATATACATTATGCAAAAGAACTGCTTTCAGGCTTCTCTGCGACGAATCAATAAAGAGGCGCCACTCAGATGCCACATACGTCTGAGATATGGCTGTAAATAGTCCATTGATGTCATGGCAATAACAGAGAGGACCGTCTACTGAAAAGAATGCTGTTAATTCAAATTCCGCTTTCGGTAGTAACTAATACGAACATTGTTCTCAAGTAAATTGTTCTCCTTTAGTCTTGAGGCGAGAAGCTCTGATTTCTCTTTAGACAGCGATAAGTCTCTAACAAGATCATTCAACTGTCCTTGGGTTAACGTTTTAGGCTCTAAATGTCTACCTTCAAAAGTGTATTCTGGTTCTGTAGATGGTCCGGAAACGCCAGTTGCACCTTCATCACTTTCCATGTCATCTATGATAGAATCTAGCCTATCACTTGGGGGAATTGGAATGGGCAATGTTTCATCATGTTTTACTGGTCTACGTACGTGCTGAATCCAAGTTTGGATATACAATCTGGTGTTTGTTCTTGGCAGAAAACCCCATTAAGTTCACACTACAAAAATAACAGTCTTCATGATGATCTCTCGGCTCCCTCCATATCATGGGTATGGCAAATGGCATTGAAGCTTTCTTTTTGTTAAGCCAATCACGTAATCCATTTGAACAGCCAGAACAGATTTGATGTGGCGCCCATAGTTTATCTTGGTCACCTAGATGGCAACCAAAGTATAGCTTGTATATTTTCTTAATGTCGGTTGTAATACTTCGTCGCTGTGTTTTAGTTGTCACTGGCCGCATACGAAACAGAACTTGTCGGGGTCATTCTTACATTGTCGAGGCATGTTGACTGACCTGAGCAAACTATAAATTCAAAGAAATGTACACCAACTTGACACAAAAGTTCTTGGACTGGACTGATCTTTTGACACACAAAGCACGGCGTTGTTGCCTGAATCACATGCTGCTAGACGTAAAAGCTCACACCTGAACTACATAAGATGTATAATTAAGATAATAAATAAATAAGATGATAAACTAAAAAAACACAATAAAATAAACACAATCAAATGTTGAAATATTAGTATTTTGCCTATTTAAAATGGTTAAATCTGTGTAGTTATATATATGCCTTCATCCTGAAAACTATACGTGCTAGAAAAAATCTGAATGCAGTTTTGGAATCAGCGTGAAAAATGCTATCCAGCCACCACAAATGTTACTCTGATGAAAAATCTTTGTTGACCAGTGTAATTATCGTGTAGCGTTTCCAATCCGGGCTTCTCGGAGCCGAAAGAAACAATTATAACCGCTTTTATTCTTTTCTACTGAGCAGTGGATTGTGAGCTGTGACAGGATACACAGTCTTCTTGTAGGGCATACTTGTTAAACTGGATCTTTTTTATGAAAAACTGACATGGTTTTCAAGGATGAGTGCTAATTTTTCAAAATGCAGACAACTTTCAACGAATATCACGTTCATATATATGTATACATATATATATATATGTATGATGAATAAAACCACGAAGGAAAGGAAACACAGAATGTGTGCTCAAGCGCTTTCGTCTATACATCCTACGGAACTGAAGTACATAAGAGTTACAGCCTATATATAGATTACAGAAAAAAAAATATATATATTATATATATATATATATATATATATATATATATATATATATATATAATAACGGAGAAATAAAATAAATTAAACATTAAAGGATTGTGGGAGGAGCATATAAATTTGTAAGGAAAAAACTACCGATGTTTTAGCACTTTGCTCGAATCCAACACAAGATCAAATGAATTGTTTTTCAATTTATTATTTTGTTTTTTTAATTAACTATAACATTGGTTGGAAACAATTCATTTGATCTTGTGTTGGATTCGAGCAAAGTGCTAAAACATCGGTAGTTTTTTCCTTACAAATTTATATGCTCCTCCCACAATCCTTTAATGTTTAATTTTTATTTTTGTTTCTCCGTTTATTGTATATATATATATATATATATATATATTTTTTTTTTCTGTAATCTATATATAGGCTGTAACTCTTTATGTACTTCAGTGTTCCTGAGGATGTTATTAGACAAAAGTGCTTGAGCACCATTCTGTTTCATTTCCTTCGTGGTTTTATTCATCATAAATATTTTTCACGTGTTACTTTCGTGAAATAATTTTCATATATATATATATAAGTCGGGATGCAAATTTCAGGGTTCGAGTTTCGGCTTGGTTTTTGCGAATTCAGATTTGAGTTATTAAGGCACTTCGTCTGGGTCCTTCCTTCTGGGGAATGGGGTGAGTCGTGGTTCGGAATCAGTATAATTAAAGTCCAAACGTATTATCATTTATTAAATTTTTTAAATACATATCTTATTTAATGCATATATTGTAATTTTAATTGCATATAATTTTAAATTCATGTAATTTTTTAAATTTATATAATTTTAAATACAAATAATTTACCCATATGTAACTGTGTATAAATTCAATAATTTGAAGTGATTGATGACGGAGAAAAGATTCCAGAAACGTTTGAGAAACAGATTATATACAGTGTTTAAAAAGAGTTCTAAGGTTCTCTACCTTTTATATACAGTAGTTAAAATTGTGGAAACCCTAAATTATTTAGCTTAATGCATGAAACAGTCTGAATAACAGAGCTGGGCATTTGCAGCATATTTTGCGGTACTGCGGTACTTGCGGTACCACCGCACTACCACCCCGGGCCCCCATAACGCAGTACCGCAAAGGATCGCTGAAAGTACCGCAGTACCGCTACCGCATTCAAATTTCCGCGTACCGGTTTGGTACCGGTTTGGTAGTGCAGCAGTACCGCAGTACCGCAATATGCCGCAAGTGCCCAGCTCTGCTGAATAAGCCATTTTTTTCTATCATCATGTATGCCCTCAGGCCTTCATATCTTTTCACCAACTATTCTCTCAGTGATAATAAATAAATAAATCTATATATATATATATTTTTTTAAGTTCGGGAAGAACCGATTCGCCTCTATTTAAAAGGGCATATCTAGGCGGAAAAACAAAGAAAAAGTGAGAGGAAAGACAGAGGAAAAAGAAAGGGTGGAGGGGACAGTCGAAGTGGAAAAAGACCAAGGACTGCAGGGTCGAGCCCCATCATCCTTGGGTGCTAGGACCGGGAGGGCGCACATGAAACCTCCAGGAACAAGCACGTACAAACGAGCACAAAGAGCACGAGCTTAGAACCCCCTTGCGGGGATATATATATATATATATATATATAGTGGACCTAGTTTTGGCCGTTTAAGGTGATAATGATTTAATTGTATGCAATGATTGATTAAGGCAATGACTGATTGCTTATCAATGATGGGCTTTTTGAGTAGATCCACCATACTATTGGAAGTGACTGAAATGGCAGCGAGGGTCACCAGCTTGGTTTACACCCAAGCAAATTAATATTAAGGTTATAAAAGACACCTTATGGGTTTTGTAGTTTATTATGAAAATAAAGCCGTTATTTATTCACTGTGATATAACAAAGAATTGACAGTAATTAATTGGTAGTTTTACGTTATGCTTATGACATAGACTTAGCTAATAAGATGAAATGTTAATAGCTTAATTGACACGTAATAAATAATGTACTCGTTGTTGGTATGTAAATAGCATGCGACATGGAACATTGAATGGGCCTAGTAATGATATAAAGAATGCACGTGCGTTTGGTACACTTCATTATTTACTCTAATTTCTGCTCTCTATTGCATTTCTCTTTACTCATTTCCACAATACTTTATAACGCGTGGTAGGTAGCCGAGGTAGCAGAAAACCGTTAGCCTAATGCAACGGGGAAGGGGGGGTTCATTAACACTCTTTTTCAACGCTTGTTAACACTTTATTAAATCCGAAAATGGTTTAGTTAAGTTAGGGGTATGCGAGTATGAAATTTCTATTATAATAATTTAGGTCGGAGAGGGACACTCACTAAATTAATTTTACGTTACATTTCGTCAACCTTACGCGTAACGCGTTGCCTCAAGACTGACCCCCTTATGGGTAGTCTGCTCTCTCGGCCTCCCTTCAGGACTGCCAACTGTACCCATTTTAAACAATTTCACAATTTTTCGTAAATAATTTATATTAAACATTTTCTTATTTAATTAAACAGAAATTAATATTCTTAACTAAGCATTACTACACTCGCATCACCCCCTTGAAAATAAGTTTTTCATTAGAAAACTTATTAATATCGTTTAACAAATTTCATAAATTTATTCAACAAATTTATATATTTTGCAATTTTTTTTTTTTTTTTTTCTTTAACAAATTCAAAGTTTAGAAATAGACAAGAAATAATAGATTTGACAAATTCAACACATATATTGTATCATATTATAAAAACCGAAAACTTTATAATTTTCACATTTGCATAAAATAACATTTCACTCTAATAATTAAATTACAACCTGTAACTAATCTATACATGCCAAAAAAAATAACAGAAAATTTTCTTACAGTGGCTACACAAATCTCAAGTTCACAATCTATTCCCGCGATTTCTCATCAACGATCGCTTTACATTTGAAACAATTATTTGTATAGTTATACAGTTACTATCAGGGCAACATAGAAAAAAAATAAGAAAAAGTTTACATAAAATACTGACCAAGAGCGCACATACTATTTCACGAAAACACAACAAATATGGGCAATAATCGGACCCTTTCACTTTTAATTTTATTACATAATACTCAGTACATCAATTTGCTGGACGTTGTTTAGATGACACTCCGCACGCTGACAACGGATTTCAATTTTCAATCGCAGCTCTCCTGCTCACTTCGCTAGAATGCAAGGGATTGCATCAATCAACATGCAACAGGGCAGCACGCTATAATGGTTCCGCTCTCTCTCTAATGGCGAAAAAAAAAAAGAGACGTCCAATTCTAAAAGGATCAGGGGGGGAGATATCTGAAAGCGGGACCACCCGCTGGAATTGGACGGAATTTGCAATTCTAGAAGTCGATGAAGAAACTCGCCTTGTCTCATCTCCACTTTTGTCGGTGAACGCTGCTCTTCCTACGTCCAGCTGAAAGACTCCGTGACCGGAAAATTCGCCGTAAACATTTTCGCCGTAGGAAAATTCGCCGTAAACATTTTCGCCGTAAACATTTTCGCCGTAAGACAAATTCGCCGTAAGGACATTTCGCCGTAAATAAAATAAAATTAAAATTAAAAAAAAAGTTTAACTGAACCCTTATAATAGCCGGTGCTGGTTAAGTGTGCGGTCTACCTAGCTTCGAGCAGTCTACCACAATTAAAATTCTTTATACTGTACGGCATTGACGATTGGTTAGGTTAAGTCGTGATAGTTTGGTTAAATAAATTTCTTAAATAAATTCCTTATCTTACTTTGAAACTCACTGTACGGCATTGACGATTGGTTAGGTTAAGTCGTGATAGTTTGGTTAAATAAATTTCTTAAATAAATTCCTTATCTTACTTTGAAACTCACTGTACGGCATTGACGATTGGTTAGGTTAAGTCGTGATAGTTTGGTTAAATAAATTTCTTAAATAATCATCCATTGATTATTTTTAAAAAATTTTACGGCGAAATGTCCTTACGGCGAATTTTTCTTACAGCGAAAATGTTTACGGCGAAAATGTTTACGGCGAATTTTCCTACGGCGAAAATGTTTGCCGCGAAATTTCCTAGAACCGAAAGACTCTTCTACTGGCAACAATCAAACGATGACTCCGCCGTAGGCCGTTTCCCGTTTCCCAACGAACCTACTGTATGTCTGTATGGACAGTACAGTCGTAGGCACCCGTTCAAGCTCGCGTGGCTTGTCAACCGCATGCTGCGACACATATTTAGCGAAGCATTCGAGCAGCGTGACCAGCTACTGCCCGAAAAATACCAGTAGACCATCTTCGATCGAAACTTTCGTGTGCCAAGACCCTGCACACGTAAATTTCTCTTCTCTTCCGAAACTGTCCTGCGCCAAGTCCATGCGCATTCGGTTCCTCTCTTCTGTCTCTTCTCTTCTCTTCTCTTCCGAAACCATCCTGCGCCAAGTCCATGCGCCATTTGGTTTCTCTTCTCTCTCTCTCATTGGTGATCGATCACCTATCCGGTCGACTAAACTCACTTGATGGAACTCGGATTCAACTTGGTTGACTCCCAAACCGAGCCTTTGCAATTTTGAAAAAAAAAGTTTATTCGAAACGTTTCTGTACTGCTTATCATTTCATTTTTAATTTATCGAATTTTCTCGACAGTTCACTTCGAAATACTAACTACACATTTGCTCTGGCCAAATTCACGGAAAAAAAAAATAAATCTAAAAATTTCGCAAAAATTTAATCACATCTAGCTACCAATAAGGTCACTTATGGCAGTTACAGCAGAGAAGATAAAAAAGTCATAAAACGCTAAACAAAATTGTACAGTATAATTATAAAAGCGCCCATACATAGTAACTGTTAGTATAATTTAAGAATTTTTATTGTTCAAACTATCGTCAGAAATCACCTCAATACCTCTAAATACAAAAGACAAAAATGAACCCCAGAAACTTCATGTCATCCATTCTCTGACAATCATGAACCCTCTTGCTTTGAGGAGGAGCACACAGACGCCACAAAAACGTTACTGGCTATCTAGAAGGCTCCATTTCCGAGTGTACACTTGAGTCAATGTTTCAAATGCATCAGTTAACTCCGACTGAAGGTTTAAACAATAATAATTTTCTAAACAGTTATAAAAAAGTAAAAAAAAATTTAAATATTACTACCAAAAATTATTTTAATACAGTAATTCCAACTTGAAACGTTAAATTTCCTACGAATTGAACTCGCAATTAGCAAATTACATCTGAGATACAACTCTCTCCTTCAACAGAAACCCCAGTATGGTTTGCAAATCACAAAAATCTCAGTAATTTATCGTTTCCAAGTGAAACTACAAATTTGCATCGTTATACTAAATAAGAATAGATAATATGCACTCACACATACACGCAATCCACTGTAAACAAAACTAACACATTGCATAATTAAGAGCGGTCGCTTTGTTTGTAAGCGAACCTCTATACAAATATCCCTACGTAACCGAATGAACTTGCATTATATCCTAACATAATTTCGTAATATTTTCCATGCAAACGCTCGAACTAAAAAAAAGAGACATTTTTCATTTCTAATACCCAAATTAAAATATCAAATTAAAACATCCTTTTTAGAATACAATCTAAATTTGAACTAAAAATTTTACCATTGTCATTGAACTGGAAATAAAAATAAAAATCGGCCTACCTATACAAATAAAATTGATTATTGAATGAATTTATAAAACGTAAAGAAAATATATATGAAAAGAATTTTCTACACAAATTTCTGTAATTAAAAAAAAATTATAATATCCAGATTTAGTAAAATATGTGTACCGTAACTCACCTTGGCCGTCAAAATAAAAATAAAATTTACTGCTGCACTTTTAGGCCTATATTTAATAAATTCAATGTTATGCGCGGAAAGAACAATTTATAATTTTATGCATAACATTTGTGCTTATTAAAGAAAAATCCTATGCTTATTTATGTTAAACCAATTAAAATTTTGTTAAATAACTAAGAATTTACTACTCAATAGACATACCGTAATAACGGTTAATCTCCGAACAATATTTTACGATAGGCCTACAAGAAATCCCTCTTTACAATACAATAGCCAGAGCTGGGCACTTGCGGCATATTTTGCGGTACTGCGGTACTGCGGTACTACCGTACTACCAAACCGGTACCAAACCGGTACGCGGAAATTTGAATGCGGTAGCGGTACTGCGGTACTTTCAGCGATCCTTTGCGGTGCTGCGTTATGCGGTTCGGGTTTGCGGTTTGCGGTAGTACCGCAGTACCGCAGTACCGCAAAATATGCCGCAAGTGCCCAGCTCTGACAATAGCCATTTTACCAAATATGTCGGAATTGTCGTGAAATGAACAAAAGGAACAGAGAGGAGAAACAAAAGATAATCAGCTTACCTACCAAAGTTTATGAGTATATAAATATATGTAATTATATATATAACTAATAAATACGTATTAGTTAATAAGTAAGTATATAATTAATGAGTATATAACACTAGGCAACAAAGATTTTGTTACAGAAGACCAAATAGGTGCTCCTAGCTAATTTCGGTATGCTGATTTCAAATCTATAATTAGATTTTTTCTATCACGTCTAGATTTTGTGTAAAATACAAATCACTTTTAGTAAAATTTTCTACCACGTCCAGATTTTGGTTTTAATCGGCTTAATGCCAGTAATATGAAACTTGCTTTTCAAGGTTAAAGCAATTTTTTTTGCCAACTATATACAAATTCGAACAATTTTGATAAATAAAATTTATCCCGAGTTGGCAACACTGAGTCAAGAGCATAGTAACGGGCAACGGCCCAACGGTCAGTCGCTACGTGACAGTCAAGCAGAACGGTTGTTGAAGCTCTCTGCTGATGAGCAAGTGACAGGTTGTGGTGACTTGTGTGTTATTATAGCATTTGTTTTGTACTACGGTGTGTATTTCTTTTTATTTTGCACATCGTAATAATTACTTTCTACGTTTTTTCAGATATTGTATGGTAATTCAAAATGGCATCAAATAGACGTGCTTGTGTAAATCACCCAGACAACTTCTGCTTTGTCTATGGACAATATACACCTAAGCCACAACGTAGAAACATAACAACAAAGATTAAACTTGCCTACAAGTGTTATTTTGACTGTAAGTTAGGAGACCAACAGAGGGACTGGGCACCACATATTTGCTGTGCACAGTGCAATGCAATGTTAATAGCTTGGATGAATGGTAAAAGAAAAGCTATGCCGTTCTCAGTCCCCATGGTTTGGCGTGAGCCGAAAAATCACTTCAATGATTGTTATTTTTGTTTGACAAAGATTGCTGGTTTCACAAAGAAAAACAAATCAAAGATCACGTACCCAAACTGCGAATCAGCAATGAAACCAGTACCACATGATGAAACAAATCCACCACCAGTTCCACCAGCAACGATAACAGACAGCAGTTCATCTGAAGATTCTGCTAGTGATATAGAAACAGGGAAAGATGGCATATATGTTCCAGATGCAAATATTTCCCCACATTTGTTAAGTCAAGCGGAGTTAAATGACTTAGTGCGCGATTTGGAATTACCAAAAGAAAAGGCAGAGTTGCTTGGTTCAAGACTTCAAGAATTTAATCTTCTCCAACCAAACACCAAAGTTTCCCATTTCCGCCATCGCCATTTGCAGTTTTCATCATTTTACTTACAGGAAGAAAACGTTTGTTTCTGCCACGATATCAGTGGTCTGATGCAAGGGATTGGCTGTCGCTATGATCCAAAAGAATGGAGACTGTTCATTGACTCTAGTAAAGCTAGCCTTAAAGCTGTATTACTGCACAACGGCAATGAAAAACCTTCAATACCTGTAGCACATGCCACTGGCCTTAATGAAACTTATGAATCGATGAAACTGCTGCTAAGACTCATCAAATATAAGGACCACACATGAAATATTTGTGGCGACCTTAAAGTTGTATCATTACTTCTTGGGTTACAGTTGGGCTACACAAAGCATATGTGCTTTTTGTGTCTATGGAACAGCAGAGATGACAAGAACCACTACAAAAAACATGATTGGCCATCTAGAACTGAACATGTTGTTGGTAAATACAATGTGAAACACCCAGCACTTATTGACCCTCAGAAAGTACATCTTCCACCACTTCACATTAAACTTGGCCTTATGAAAAATTTCGTGAAGGGTATGGATCATCAAGATAGTGGTTTCCAATATTTAAAGGATAAATTCAAAGGAATATTGACAGATGCTAAGCTAGAAGCTGGAGTTTTCACTGGACCACAGATCCGCAGTGTCATCCACGACTCATCGTTTCCATCTAACCTAAATGAGAATGAACTAGGAGCATGGACATCTTTCGTTGAAGTTGTCAAAAATTTTCTTGGAAACCACAAAGCTGAAAACCACCGTAAACTCGTAGAAAACATGCTTAAATCTTATGAAATAATGGGATGCAGAATGTCTTTGAAAATTCATTTTTTACATTCTCATCTTGACTTCTTCCCGGCCAACCTTGGGGCTGTAAGTGACGAGCATGGTGAGCGCTTCCACCAACAGATCTCAGTTATGGAAAACAGATACCAAGGTAATTTCAACCCAAATATGATGGGAGATTATTGTTGGTTCCTGCAGAAGGAGAGCTCGTCATCCTACAAGCGACAAAGGAAGAGGACACACCAAAGTTTAACTTAAGAACAGGAATTTGCCTTTCAGTAGTAACAACAAAATACTAACGCACTTTGGGTGGATGGTTGGGCGCAGGGGTGGTAACTCCGCCAGCGGAATTCCGCTGTCTGTCTTAAGCCAGAATAAAGGAGGAAAGACATCCCTGTTCACTAATTATTTAAGTATGCTTAACATAAAACGTGGCACGGAAAAGTAGCTTAGACGGCTTTCGTAATAGAAGCAGGTGAGAAAAAAAATGAAAAATAGGGGTTTTCGGTTACACAAAATCTGGACGTGATAGAAAAATTTTGATATCAGATCTGAAATTAGCATCAGCGCTTTAGTAGGAATCAGTAGTTCACGTGTCTGTAACAAAAAAAAAGTTGAAATTTGTTGCCTAGTGTATAATTAATGAGTATATAAAAAATAAAAAAAAAACTTATAGAAAATTTCACAACACCATTTCTCTATTTCAGTTAAACGAATTCTGCTTATTTTGAAATTTTACACAATCCTATACGGCGACTTATAATCTGACAAATTTAATATGTTTAAGATTACCTTTCGACTGTCAATTAACTGTAACTTAACCTATATAGCGCGAAGCGAGCGAAGCAAAAAGCCCGTAAATCTATATAAACAAAATACTCCTATTATTATATACAAACAATCGAAATATAATCAAAAATCTGCTAATGAAACCCAGAAAATTTCTCATGTTCATGAAATGTTTTTGAATCGGTACAAATTTTCGCTAAAACATTTTGAAAGGACCATATTAAATGTGTATCACTGTATTTAAACTAACATACTTGACTTACGTACAAATCTTTTCTATATTAATCGTTATTATTATATCACAATTACTACTCATTTCAAAAATTTTAAACAAAGTAAAAAGGTAAGCTGAAACAGGCATACAGTGGAAGAGATGAAAAAAAAGAAAAATTGAGTCTTCAGGCAGCACGATAATTTTCAAAACTATGTCCTCTCCAACCCAAATGAACGAAATTTAACGTAATAATGACTCGCACTATTTAGTCGGACAAGTTTTTCTACCGACTCTAACGACTAAAATAAGTTTTTGAGTCACTAGACTACGAAAAGCAACGAAACCGGACGATATAAATGGAACAACGAACATTTCAGAATCAACGAACTCCCACGAAAAGAAAGGAAAAAAATAAAAAATTAAATTTTTAGGCGCGAAGTTTGTCAGGGACGCTATCAGGATGCGAAGGCGATGCGCCATCTTGAATTTATATTTACAATGAAATTTTAAGGAATAAAAATCGAAATTTGCCTGCAAACGGGATAAACTTTGCATTTAGATATTTTAATAATCGAAATAAAATATTCATTAACGCTATTGGCTAATATACCGGGTTTGAAGAATTTTAATCAAAATACTAAATCACGTGGGTAATCCTCACAAAATATGATGTAAGACCACCGCTCGCCACCAGATGTAGTGATTACGCTTTATTATTTACTTTCTCTTCATTATTTACGCTTCTTTCTCATTATTTACTCTACTTTCTACTTTACTATTTCTCTATTTATTCTCTATCGGCTCTTTCTTTCATTTATCATTTTGTTTCTCTACACTCTTTTTGCCGTATCGTATAAATATCATGGTAGCGCGCCTAGACCTGACTCTGAAAGACCGTTACAAAACAAAGGGGGAAGGGGGTGTATTAATACTCTTTTTTAACACTTATGAACGTTTTATTAAGTCCGAAAATGGTTTAGTTAAGTTAGGGGTATGCGAGTATGAAATTTCTATTATAATAATTTAGGTCGGAGAGGGACACTCACTAAATTAATTTTACGTTACATTTCGTCAACCTTACGCGTAACGCGTTGCCTCAAGACTGACCCCCTTATGGGTAGTCTGCTCTCTCGGCCTCCCTTCAGGACTGCCAACTGTA
Source organism: Bathynomus jamesi (assembly GCA_023014485.1). Taxonomy (NCBI): domain Eukaryota; kingdom Metazoa; phylum Arthropoda; class Malacostraca; order Isopoda; family Cirolanidae; genus Bathynomus; species Bathynomus jamesi. The sequence goes on along the minus strand of JAJOZX010002605.1, from coordinate 94,384 downwards.
CCCATTTTAAACAATTTCCAAATTTTTCGTAAATAATTTATATTAAACATTTTCTTATTTAATTAAACAGAAATTAATATTCTTAACTAAGCATTACTAACTAATATATTATATATATATATATTTTTTTTTTTTAAGTTTCGGGAAGAACCGATTCGCCTCTATTTAAAAGGGCATATCTCGGCGGAAAACACAAAGAAAGTGAGGGAAAGACAGAGGAAAAAGAAAGGGTGGAGGGGACAGTCGAAGTGGAAAAGACCAAGGACTGCAGGGTCGAGCCCCATCATCCTTGGGTGCTAGGACCGGGAGGGCGCACATGAAACCTCCAGGAACAAGCACGACAAACGAGCACAAAGAGCACGAGCTTAGAACCCCCTTGCGGGATAATATATATATATATATATATATAGTGACCTAGTTTTGGCCGTTTAAGGTGATAATGATTTAATTGTATGCAATGATTGATTAAGGCAATGACTGATTGCTTATCAATGATGGGCTTTTTGAGTAGATCCACCATACTATTGGAAGTGACTGAAATGGCAGCGGGGTCACCAGCTTGGTTTATACCCAAGCAAATTAATATTAAGGTTATAAAGACACCTTATGGGTTTTTGTAGTTTTTATGAAAATAAAGCCGTTATTTATTCACTGTGATATACAAAGAATTGACAGTAATTAATGGTAGTTTTACGTTTGCTTATGACATAGACTTAGCTAATAAGATGAAATGTTAATAGCTTAATTGACACGTAATAAATAATGTACTCGTTGTTGGTGTGTAAATAGCATGCGACATGGAACATTGAATGGGCCTAGTAATGATATAAAGAATGCACGTGCGTTTGGTACATTGAATGGAAAACATGACACTGATTAAGTAGGCTAAATGATTGCATGGATGCACCAGGAATAATTGATGCGGCCTAATAATAATGGACTGAAATGCTTGCACAAATATCATTTATATATAAGAACATTATGTGATGTTAAATGATTACGTCAAGAGAATATTTAGTTAACACACAAATATATGAATTGAACATAATGACGGATGATACGCGGAATTACGGTATTGAAATGACACTTGAATTGGATGACAGGCCTACTGCGTTCTTTCACGAGAGTCAGTTGGAACGCTTGATTACACACTTTGGGAGTATAGCCTACCGTTCGGCGGTAGGCTAATGTAGGCTTCACAAGAGTACTTAGAATAGGAGGTACTTATTTTAGGACGATATAACCTTGTTGAAGGCGGGTTGAAGACGAACCATTTTACGCAGATTCGAGTTGTCGTTGTCCGTTAAGCCTCTTGAGATGATGGATGTAGGCTTCGTGGAGGCCTGAGGTGATGTTACTTCTCGAGGTGCAGGCTGGCCTTACGATCTTGCAGGCGTAGGCCTGTGGTGCTGAATATATCTCGAGGAATGTGGAGAAACTTGAAGGCCGACCCGGCAAACCGCAGGCCCGAAGCGATTCCGGTTGGGCCTCGAAGGATTGCTTCTGCAGGTGGTCTATAGATCTTACTTGATGATAAATTGTAGGCCTTGAAGGAAGCAGCAGGCCGAAGCCGGTAGGCGGTTGAAGAGGTGGTATCGTACAGAGTAGTCTAACGAAATGGAAGCGCTAACGAAGTGAGGAGGAGTGAGAGTGGGTGCTCGCTTTTATACGTAGTTCCTGTGACGTAGGACTTCGCACCAAATCTTAAGACGCTTTGTCCGCGCGTCCTTTAGTTGATAAAGGCTTACATTCGCGCCTTTTGGGAAGAAACAGACTCTCCATTGTTTGACTCTTGCCCACGTGTTTTCCAAGTTCTTTGATGATAGCGTGGAAGCAAAAGATTTCTGTCTATTTGCTGGTCTATTTCTTGTCGATCCGCTACATATATATATATATATATATATATATATATATATATATATATATATATATTGGAATATCATGCATGAAACATGCATGATTGAATAATGCAAAAATTGCCGTACCAGCATTTGAATGTGCCATCTTTTTGGTGGTTAATGCCCCCCCCCCCACTTATTCAAGAGGTAGTGGGTTCAAACTCTGGAAGGGGCAATGTATATATAAATATATACACATGTTTCTTTTCCAGAAATAATACATGCAAAATGTATGTAAATATTAGTAATTATCAAGTTTATTGTAACAAACCATTGATTTATTTAGTATTTTCATTAGTATTCAGTTTCTGCAGAGAATATTAAAGTAAAATATTTACTGTAAACTGGCTCTCTCTTATACCATCAACATAGAATATAACTTAAAATATCAGTTTGTTATATAGTTCATTAATGGTATTGTTTTTTAATTAGGTATTGAGTAGCTGAATTAAACCCTCACCATATTAATAAGCAACTGAGCATTTATCTTTATCTAAATAAAAGAGGAAGGACCAATGATGTGCCTGTAGGCCTAGTACAAGATATACAGTATAACTTTTGTAAGTTGAAATTGAATAAATTTAAGTTTCAAAATAAAAAAATAAATAAATTGCTGAAGATGCGTTATCGAGTAAGTCAGTGAATGAAATCACGGATGCTGCAGTGCCGCGAGATTAAACGAATCAGTTATGGCGACTTTAATATTAATATGTTTAACAACGATGGTGAGCGAAAACGTTTAAATAAATGATATCTTACGAGATAATCCTCGTTTCCATTGGAGATAACGTACAGTATTAGGTTTAGATGGTTGGCTGGTTATTGTAGTTTACATTCTTCGTCTAACAGAGGGGGCTGAGACGGGTGGTAATGCCACTAAGAGAGATAAATAAAGCTCCATCCATTGGAAGTCGAACTGATTACAAACAGCGGGGTCGATCCCTGTACTTTATACCCATTTTTCAAAGTGAATTGGGACATTCGTCGGCTCTGTGAGTTAGATTTATGTATGAACTACAAATAATGATTTAGGCCACGAGGAGAAAAATCTTTATTTAAAAGAACTAAATACGTGGTTTTAGCTATTTACACACTATGCTACTAAATGGCTAGTCCAGATATACTATGATCAGCCTGTAAAGCGTCTCCAATTGCTAAAGGTAGTTTACAACTGTATACAATATATGTGTCGTAATAATGCATATACTGTATTTCTAAATAAAGAACTGAAACTGAAATTAATCCAACTGTTGTGTGGTCTCATCAAGTTTACTATAGTTGATCCAACATAGTTAAGTCAACTATAGTAAACTTGGGTTAATCATATAGCATAGCTCGATTAACTAAGTGGTTTAGTACACAAATATTTAGTTACTTTAACTATAAAAATTTGTCCGTGTATTCAGGGTTTCGATGTGGGAGAAAGTGCCTTTAAGTATAGCAGCGATTTTAACTTCAACTTCAATTTTACATTAAAACTAAAATAGAATGAAATAACCATAACCCTTTCAGGACGACTGGTACAAATTGGTAGCGTTTCAAATACACGCATTAACCCTACAAAAATACTCCGGCCTTAATGGGTTAAAGCAGCGGTTCTCAACCTTTTTCTTCTTCTGTACCCCTTGAATTCTTTCACGGGATTTTCTGGATTTTCGAGAGAGATAGACGATTTTTACTTTCTTTACGACCGTATGACTCGTGGCCGTTTTCTAATCGTATATAAAATTAAAAGGGTTATATACACACACACACACACACAGATATATATATATATATATATATATATATATATATATATATATATATATATACACAGATAGATAAATAGGTAGATAGATAGATAGATGTGTGTGTGTGTGTGTGTGTGTGAGGGGTGAACATTTACGCATAACTAAGTTTTCTTTTAAAAGAGAAAGAAAATAAATTTTATATTCCTTGTAATAACTTAAAAGAAATGAAATGAAGGTCCTTCATCTGAGAAAGACACATCATCATATATATGATGACTTAACTAATTTGTTAGAATTTTATAACGAAGTAGTGCGCCAATACGATAGGCATAGGGCAGCTGACGTTATTTATTTAGATTTTAAAAAGGCGTTCGATACAGTTCCGCATAGGAGACTAATTGCGAAGGTTAAAGCGCACGGTATACGCGGTCAGGTAGCTAACTGGTTAGAAGAATGGCTTCGTGCTAGGAGACAGAGGGTCGTAGTTAATGGTAGTGAATCGGGGTGGTTAGATGTAGGTAGCGGTGTCCCACAGGGTTGTGTTAGGCCCATTGCTATTCGTAATTTACATTAACGACATAGATGTAGGATTGACTAGTAACGTTTCAAAATTCGCGGACGATACTAAAATAGGCGGTAAGGTTGTTAACGAGGACGATAGAAATAGGATTCAAGACGATGTAGATAGGATTATGGAGTGGACAGATAAGTGGCAGATGCAATTTAACGTAGACAAATGTAAAGTTTTGCATATAGGTTCTCGCAACAATAATTACGCGTACACGATGGATGATAGGGAGTTAGCGAGCGTTGACGAGGAAGTAGATTTAGGCGTACGCGTAACTAAAGATTTAAAGGTTAGGAACCAGTGCCTGGAGTCTTGCGCAAAAGCGAATAGGATGTTAGGCTTCATAGCGCGTAATTTCGAATTCAAATCGAAGGATATCATATTGCCCCTTTACAAGTCCCTAGTCAGGCCTCATTTAGAATATGCCGTTCAGTTTTGGTGCCCATACTTGCGTGAGGATATTGATAGGTTAGAAAGGGTTCAGCGTCGTGCCACGAAACTTATTCCGTCATTGCGCAACAAGCCTTATGAAGATAGGATTAAAGTGTTAGACTTGTATTCACTCGAAACTAGGAGATTAAGGGGGGAGCTTATTGAAGTTTTCAAAATCGTTAATAACATCGATAACGTAAATTTTGACAAATTGTTCACTTTTGATAATAGTAATACTCGCAATAACGGATTTAAGTTGCGTGGCAGGCGTTTTATTACTAATATCGCTAAAAACTTCTTTACGTTTAAAGTAATTGATAAATGGAATAATCTTCCCGCGTCAGTCGTTCATTCTACCAGCGTTAATATGTTTAAGAACCGTCTTGACAGACATTTTAAAGGTATTAGCGTTGTTTAATTTAAAAAACAACAAAGTTAGCAACAGAAGCTCTGGTGGTGGTGCTCGAGGATGAGTCTGTTGACAATGAATGCCAGCTTGTGACATGCCAGCGTGTGATGCCAGCAATAAAATTATTAAAAAAAAAAAAAAAAAAAAAAAATTAGACTAACACGAATGTAGATGTAGCTCATTGCGTAAACTAACCCACTTTTTGTTTAACTTTACCTACTCCCTCCCTCTCCTTACTTTGCATGTGTCTAACTCTTTTCTTGCATGTTTGTAGTTTGCATGGTATGACAGTGAGTTAAGACTGTGTTTGCATGGTTTGTAAGCGTTCTTATTTTACTTCTTTTCATCTTTCACCCCTCTCCTATTTTCTCCGACTATTTTTCTGACTTGTCGGCAGTGGCCGGCGGATGATGATGGTGAGACCTTTTTCCTCTTTTTCTGAATGAATGTTAACCCACGAATGATAGGTGTTGCTCCTTATTTAACCCCTTCTTCTCTTCTCTTAACCCCCTACTCTTTCCTTTCTCTCGGGCTAGCCTTAGAGTGGATCTTAGGGTCTTTGTTAGCCTTAGCTTCTGTAGATCTGTAGATCATCATCATCGTTACCATTAAATATTATTACCATCCGGAACTCTTCATTTTATGGGTACAAAAACCAAAGTTAGCGCAATGAACGTAAATCTAACATACTATTTCAGAAATGAAGCCTTATATATATATATATATATATATATATATATATATATATATATATATATATATATATATATGTTTTTTGCGCACACCTACAGGTCGCTACATTTGGTGTAGAACAATGCGGTTTTCACCATTCGATGCGTCTTTTTATTGTGCAGTGCCCATGCTAAAAAAATTCCCTAACACAATTCCTTCCCCCCTTTTAGGGGTACAGTTCTTCCCATGCCTGTACACGCATTTTTTTTAATTTTTAATTTTTAATCATAATTTTGGCACAAAATAAGTCAATATTTACTAAACATTTAATATCATTCGATTCACAAAAGATTTATTTATCGATTCAATTTAAAAAAGTATATATTTTTAAAATTCATAAAGAACTTTTTGCAAAAAACTAAAAACAAACATGCATTTTTTAAAATTCAATGATTTTTATACAAAATATTTTGATATTTTTAAAATTCAATGATTTTTACACAAAATATTTTGATATTTGTTATAATTTTAACATTTTTCGATTCACAAAAGATTTCTTTATCGATTCAATACAAAAAATTACATAATTAAAACGGGCAATTTAAATAAACACGAGTTTAAAGTTAAACGAGCCACACTCAAAATTATTTACCGTGACTTTTGTGCGTGTTATTACTGTGGCTTTTGTACAAATAATTTTGCGTATACACAAACAATTTGATAGGATATTGATTTATCATTCTATTTTTTAGTTGTCATAGAAATACGTTAATTAAGTTATCTGATTAGATGCGCTTTTATAGTTGAAGATCATTTTTAGAAAATTATTTATTTTCCCCACTTTAAAATATTACAAAATTTCTATTAAGTATCCTAATATCATTATGCCTGTCGCTGTAAGTAAGAAAATAACAATTATATAATTAATTTTAAAACATTAAATGACGTCATCAAGATCATTACGAAACCTATGGTAAAATTATTGAATACCCGGTTAGGTTCATTGAATGCCAGGTTAGGTCATCTGTACGCCCTTCACGATTGGTTAGGTTAAGTCGTGATATTTTCGTTGGCTTTAACGAAAATATCATGACTTAACCTAACCAATCGTCAAGGGTGTACAATTAACCTAACTGTGCATTTAATTAACGTACCCGGGATTCAATTAATCTAATCGGGCATTCAGTTGACCTAACCGGCCATTTAATTAACCTAATCGAGCATTCAGTTGACCTAACTGGCCATTCAATTAACCTAACCGGGCATTCAGTTTACCTAACCGGGCATATATATATATATATAGCGTTCAACATCCACCCCGGCAACGCTATTGATGCACTCGAAACAATGAAAACTATGATTTGGCGGGCCGCAGGGCCCCCAATTACTGTCGGTTCAGTTATTTGGTCAATAAAACTATAGAAATGAACGCAGTCGTGAAAATCTTAAGCTTCAAATCCGAGCTCATTGTATTAAGATTTGTGAAGCTTTAGATTTTCATGGCTGCGTTCTTTTCTGTAGTTTTATTGAATGAATAGTTGGTTTGCCAGTAACTGGAAGGCCGCAGGCACCCCAATTACTGAGGCCCAAGGTGAGAGGAATAGGAATGATATCCAGATAAAGGGCTACTGATGTTCAAAATAAAATACGCCGTAGGCCCACAATCCAGCCGAAGCACCGCAGATCGAGCAAAATCGGAGCGTAGCGCCGACCTTTTGCTAGTGTAGTTTTCTATTGGAGAAGCCTCAGGCTTTCAGGCTCGCAACAGTAATGAAGTCCTTGTCGAATGAGAAATGAGAGTCGAAGGTCGAATGAACGAAAGTGAGCCGAGTGTCGACGGAGGTCGAGCGAGGTAGAGCAGATGGGAGTCGAGTGAAGCGAAGTGCAGCGCAGCTGCTCTGCGACAAAGGTTAAATAGCTAAATGAGGGAGAACTGAAGTTGAGACGCCGCTTTTATAGTCCTCGCTGATCGTGCTTTTTTTTTCACTGCCGCAATTCTTAGGAAGCTCGTTGTTGTTCTTTGACTTGAGGGGTATCGTGGAAGCCTGAAACTTACACACAGGCTCCCGCAAGCGTGTTGTGATTTCACAGTCTTTTTTTTTTGGCAAGAACTGCAAAATTCTTCTGTCAGAGAAGAAGAAGAAATTTAGTGTGTTGAAACACACACACACACACACACACACACACATATATATATATATATATATATATATATATATATATATATATATATATATATATATATATATATATAGAGAGAGAGAGAGAGAGGAGAGAGAGAGAGAGAGAGAGAGAGAGTTAGCTATAAACAAGGCTATCAAATATCAAATAATGTGATGCATTCAAAGCCATCAATGAAATGGGGAAACCATAAAATAAACATCCTCATATGAAATCACAATTTGTATCACAAATGCAAAAAACACCTACACAATACGAGTGGTGGATGTCCTTCAATCAAACATAATAAGAGTTACACAAAAGAAGTCTTTCATAAACAATCTACAATAAATAAATAAATAAATAAATATTTCAAGGGTTTATTTATATATATATATATATATATATATATATATATATATATATATTATATATATATATATATATATAGGCGATTATATATAATTAATTACAGTAAATTTTTTCTTAATTTTCTTATTTATATCTTTAATATTCTTCATTGTATTTTTAACTGCCTTAACTTATTCTTAATATTTTTTTATTCTATTTTTAATATTCATTTCTATTCTATTATTCTTATATTTTATTTAATATTCTTAATTGATCAAAAATAGTTATAAAAGTAAATTTTAATGAGAAAAAATATCCTTTTAATTCAAAGATTATTTCCTCTTTCAAATTTACTAAATCGTTTTAAGCGTTTTAGCTTATTTTTTTATTAGCTATAATAATAATAATCATTTTGGAGTGCCAAAAACTGACACAGAGCTCAGGCCAACTAATGCGGCTCATTGCTTTAACTCCTACAGTATGAGCTACAGGCTACTTTGATACTTTGGTAACTTAGTGGGTAATATATTTTCTCTGTAATTAAAGTTATTGGTTATTGAAAATTAAACATAATAAGAATGATTAAAGTGTACTTACGGTGGTACAGTTTCGGAAAAAAGTTCGCACAAAAGCATAATAACAATTCTAAAACGCATAGAAATAACTAATTCGTAATAACGTTTTTTAATTTATTCTTTTGTAATTACAGTAATAAAATTTCAAAACTAAATCCCATTCACTGTTAATAAATAATTTTTTAGGTTTTTTTAATAGAAATTTTGTTTCTGGGCGAATGTTTTACCAAAACTACATAAACATCTTTTCAGGTATAGAATTTGAAGCTTGAATAATTTTTGCTTCCAATACTCCAATTGGGAAAATATATTGTAAAGTAGGTTGGTGGGTTGGTTAAAGTAAGTGGAAGGGCTGCTAGGCTGTGGTGTCCGTATTCAGGTTGGGTGGTGACTGTTCTCAATGTAATGATTCCAAAAAGAGGAGAGAGTGTGGATGTTGTGCGGATCCTAACATTTTAAAACGATTTAAGGGGAAGAATGTACTGAAATTTTGGAAATGATGTTGGACTGGAGAATTTTCTTTAGTGGACAGGAGAAAAAAGGGTTCTGTATCTAACTCTTATATGCCCGTACCCATGGCCACCAATTTAGCTTTTCGACCAAATAAACAGTATATTTAATAAAGAAGATAAAAAGGGCTTTGTATTTGGTTTAATTAACAAAATAAATAAATAATTTTTTTACAGTGAATAACAATTATTTGTAAGAAATAGTGTAATATTGTAAATGAATGATTGTTGACAATAAGGAATTATTTCACACAGGTCAAGAATTAAATGATACCACGGTGATAAGAAACAGTAATTAAGGTAACAAAATATACGGTATTTAACACACAACAATAAGTCTACTTGCGGTCGTAATACGTGAGTTAGGTTTAACGGTAGTGAAGACACTTTTTAAGGCCTAAATCAGATAAGCAGAGTTTGTGGGAGTTATAAGCTTGGTAATATGATTAGCTTATCACGACGTAGTAAAAACACTGTAGGCCAAGTGAGTTGATGACCTATGATAGGTTTACAGACCTGAGTTTTGATGATGAAGATAGGCCATAAAAACGGGAGAGCGTATGAGCCGGATTGAATTTTGCAGGCCTGAAGGTGATTACGTCGTGGGATGAAATAATTGTAGTCTTGCAACAGTCATCGACGGATTTAGCCCCCACGTTTAATGGGTTGGGGGCAAATCTAATATATATATATATATATATGAAAATTATTTCACGAAAGTAACACGTGAAAAATATTTATGATGAATAAAACCACGAAGGAAAGGAAACACAGAATGGTGCTCAAGCGCTTTCGTCTAATGACATCCTCAGGAACACTGAAGTACATAAAGAGTTACAGCCTATATATATATGTACTTCAGTGTTCCTGAGGATGTCATTAGACGAAAGCGCTTGAGCACCATTCTGTGTTTCCTTTCCTTCGTGGTTTTATTCATCATATATATATTATATATATATATACTGTATATATATAGCAGGTGACCTCCCAAAATGTCCACATTTCTAATTAAATGTTCTAAGTCAAAAAAGAAGGAATCTAGACACAGACAAACGCAATAGGTACGTAAAACATAGTTTATTAACCTTAATTAAACATGTTCAGTGTAATCGCCATTTTTTCTAACACATTATTCAATTTTACACAAATGTTTGACATAATTTTTGGAAATAGCTCAGCTGGAATGTTGTTCATTACTTCAGAGACTTTGGTCTTTAGATCTTTAAGTGTCTTTGGCTTGGTCGAATAGATCCTGTCTTTTGTATATTATGATGTTTCAAAAGCAATGTTTAAAATGTATTCAACTATTTCCTCTTCCTACACCATCAAAACACCTTTTCATCATCAAAGAAATGCGATGCAACGTATGCATAAATACATCCCAAATTTGAAGGCCTTGGCAAAATTTTTACGCAAATAATCCTTCATAAATAAAAATCTCTTTATAAAAATCTCTTTGGATCCGCCAATGGCAACTGTTGTTTTGAGTGAAAGCAAGGATGGACGAATGAGGTCGGGTGAGTTTGGTCTGTTTGTTGAGAGAGAGAGAGAGAGAGAGAGAGAAGAGAGAGAGAGAGAGAGAGCAGAGCTTCAGTAATGAAGATTGGAAAATAGAAAGCGAGTGGAGGTTCAGCGACGAAGGTCGGAGAAAGGAGTGTGAGTAAAATAAAGAATGAGGAATGAGAGCGAACTGAAGTGACTTCCGCTTTTATAGCCGTACTCTGGTGACGTAGAGATTTATCGCGTATTCCGGAATCATCTAGAAGTCTGTATTTTTCATGTGGGCTTCCGTCCACGTGTTCGGACTCCACCACCTTGTTTACTTCTTCAATCCGTGAGAAAAGAGGCGAGGAAAGAAATTTCCGGTTTGTCACTATATATATATATATATATATATATATATATATATATATATATATATATATATATAAGTAAAGAACGACGCTTGTATAGGAGAACATTCCGCGCAAGATGAGAAGAGAGAACGAACAAATGAAAAAATGAGGTAACCACCCGGGAATCGAACCCGGGATCTTCAGATTGCCGGTCAGATATGATAACCATTACACCACGGCCCGTGGTGTAATTGTTATCATATATGACCGGCAATCGGAAGATCCCGGTTCGATTACCGAGTAGTTACCTCATTTTTTCATTTGTTCGTTCTCTCTTCTCATCTTGCGCGGAATGTTCTATACAAGCGTCGTTCTTTACGTTATTTATACTGCGTGTTCTTTGCAGTTGAAATATATATATATATATATATATATATATATATATAGGGTGATTCAAAAACAGGGGTTAAAAAAATTTTCTTTCTTTTTTTTGTGTTCAACCCTTAGTTTGGTTCAATTTGCATAAAAAATAATCTCTGAATTTTTAGATCATTATTTCAAGTTTTAGGGGTTGCTACCGACCGTCAAAATTTATGAATTTCCATAGATTTCACTCTTATGCTCTACTACCAATCTTATACTGTTTCCACACCACCTCTGAGGTACAGTATGCGGCGCGTTGTCATTTTTTATAGTGGAAGCTCCCCTGTAGGCCTATCATAACCACTGACAGAAGTAGAGT